>JABVXV010000316.1:0-71651 GCA_013365325.1 Dipetalonema caudispina | reverse complement strand
AATTTGTATTTCCGTCGAATGATCTACTCTTTTACATGTTCCTCTTATTCTACTATTAGGTTGAATAATCGATAACTGTATGGACTATAGAAAGAGCCGAATTCTTATTTCTCATTTGATAATTCTAAAGATGATTCTCAACTGCTGGAAGTATTGCTGTCATTAGCCATAATGTCAACATTTGATTAATTAATATTGCTCTCTGTAAGAGTTGATGATTGCTGATCAATAAGTGAAAAATAAATCAACTATTATCGCTCCTTCCACAATATAAAAGGCTCCTAAACAATGTATTACAAAATTACTGAGTGTTTAACAGATTGATCTTTTTTCTCTTACAATCAAAGATGATGGATATATTGCGGAGTATTTTTGTACTCCAATTCACATCAACAAACACATTGAAAGTTTTGTTATATACAAATTTACATAACTAACAGAATGTATTTTGGTAACTTTCTTCATGAAGTTTCAATATACATTTTTATAGGTCAAATTTCGATCACAGTTTTGTGTAGTAAAGTTTACAGTGATGTTTTCTTTCACACTGATTTTTGGATAAATTATAAAGCATTGTTAAAAACACATCAAAATATCAAAAGATAAAAAAGATAAAAAGTGAAATAGTGTAGGAAGATTACCACCAATATTTTGAATAATAATTATATATTTTTACTTTTCTGTTATCTTTTTTTTATTCCTAATTTTCATCAAAATTGCTCATTGCATGAATTTATTAAACAATATAAAATTATAGTTTGCTTCTTGTCGAATATCTTATGATAATAATGGATTTGTAACCATATATAACTTAATTCCGTGAAAGTTATGCAATAGGATAATAAAGTATTTAATGACGCAGTTACACTCAGTTTCAGTTGAATGATATAGGTCAAAGTTCATTCTGCATTATGTTGCAATTGTAAATCGTGAATATTAGTTTAAATTCTCCATTGTCCTCTTCGTAATATCACATTGTACCATCGCAACTTATTAATGAGCACTCTTTGGTATAATTGTCTATCAATACGAAAAATACTAATTTTACTTGTTGTCATTAAATGATCACATATATTATCATTTTATTAACGGTTCTATGTATTATTGCAAGTCAGCATGCCAGATATTTTGCATGCATGACATCATATGAATGCATAAAGTTTCCAAATTGAAATGAAGATAATGTCGAGATTAATTGATATTGCATCATTGCTTCATTTCACATCCACAACAATAATGAATGAATGGCTAAAGCGTGCGCAGACAGCGTTATGAACCTGAATTTGCATATAGGAAAATTACTTATTGATTCTTCGCTTTATCATTTAAACAGTAACATTCCAATCAAATTACGGTCCCAAATCACCCAGTAATCTGATATTTGCTAGGACAGACAATTCTGTTGTAAAAGTGTACCATCGAGAATACTCACGGAAGAATTGTCACCAACGATTTAAATGTGATCAAGTTTGAACTTCAAACGGTCTGACAACATTTCAAAGCTATGTATGTATTGATGCCAAAAAAAATTTATTGAAAAAAAGCACAAAGCAATTACGAAGGAGACAGTGAAAAATAATGGAAAAAGACATCAAAACATGGAAATGGAAAAGGAACAAACATTGAACTAAAATCATTGCTTTTTAATTAATTTCAAATACAAACTTTCATTAACAAGCATAAAATCGACATTTTGATATTTTCTTTTGTTATTTCACTAATTTTGGGATGTATGGACATAGGTGCAGATGATTCCAGAATCGATCTTGCAAAGTTTCAGCAAATACTGAGAAGAAGCAGGATGTGGATTCCATCTACCCAGGATTATCAGTTATGATCGTTGAAACCCTTTATCAAGCTGTGTTATGTCCTCATCAAATTGTACCTTCGAGATACTAATATAACGTTACGATAAAGTATATTAGTTGAAGAGAAATTCAGTCTAAGGCTCATTTTGTCCATTATGAAAGCAAAGTTGAATAAGAGGTTCAGTTCCCTCAGAATATTTCTTAATTCTTAAATTTGGGCACTTCTGTTCTTTTTGCCTGTTTTTCTCGTAGCAGTTTTTTTAAGTGTAAGAGTAGTTAGTTGAATTCCAAAATTACTCAAAATCAAACAAAAGCTGTTTACTTTGTTTTCTGAATTTTCAAGGTTGAATTTTGCTTTTTTTTTTAGTAAATGTGATTTTTTCCTTGATTTAATGTATAAATATAACTTTGCTGATCGGCATGAAAGGAATTTTTATAACTTTTTCACTTAGCATGTTGGATATGTTCTGAAGTTTCACTTATCTTTCAACTATCGACATGATAATTTTTGAGCTCTGAACAGGGTCACTTCGAAACTATTGAACTTCTATAAAATTGACCTCTGCATAATTTCTCAAACACAACACAACAGGCAAATTAATATAATTTAATTTAGTAATCATATTTAACTGTGTGTGGATAATAATTTCTGAAATTTGATCAATTTGGGGCCAAATTTTATTTCAAAAACTGAGAACCATTCATTCAAATTACATTTGCAATGATATTTTGTGTAATATTGCTGCAAATTTGCATGTCAAATTTTAAAATATCTAACTAAAAGATGAAAGAAAGATTCTTTAACGTTAAAAGAAACGATGTCGTGGGAGGTCTACAATTTGATGGCACTTCAATGACTGTCATCTCATCAATCATTCTGCGACAATTTACATTATCAGACCCAAAAGTGCTCCTGATGCAACAGTTTGTACTACTAGATCGTTACCACTACGATTAATGTCCATTCATTCATCCATTCATCCGATCCGATTCGATTCGGTCCGATTTTCCTAAGGATTTCCTTTCGCATTAAACCGGTAACAATAGCAGCAATAACAACAGTAACAATAATAAAAAGACCGTTTCTTTTATCGTCTTTTTATATTTTATTTTCTCTTTGAAATACGAAAGTCGTTTATTTTCGAATCCTAGTTTGATATTTTCTGAATTTTTTCGAATTTTCAGCATTCCTTTGTCATTTTAGCTCTCGTTTTCCCGGTGATCTTTCGACGTTTTTTATCATTTTTCAAATGATCTTTCACGCCAAATAGTTGCCTTGTGATTGATAAATTGTGAAGTCGCTCATCCTTTTATATTTCCTCCAATTAGGTATAGCATTTCATTTTTTGGTTCTTTCGGGTTTACTTCAATTAATTTACCGGAAGTTTCGTTCTTTCTGAGATGCCAGCTTGTTGATCGTATCACTCAAATATTATCCGTAAGCTTTTCACTATTTAGGCATACTTTATTTTAAACGGATCATTATGTTGAACAGAGATAGAGAGTGAAATAAAACAACACTTTGCTTCGAGCTCAAAAGCTTCTGATGTAATTGACTTCCCTTTTTAATTTCGAAAGTTTCAAGTAAAATCCCATGCAGCAAAATGTAAAATTACCAGGGGGATAATTCTTGATGGGAGACAATCCTGATCTTGATGCAATACAATTATAATGGGATGAGAATAAATTCGAACGAAAAGTTGGTTTTCATATAAAAATAAATCATTATCAGGTTGATATTATCAATATTAAAATTTCATCCTATCTTCTTTATTTTCATCATCCCGAAAAAAATTCACATTTTGTTCATTGGTGTTATAATTGCTTTTTTTTTGTTAGCTATTAATAAAAGTGAGGAAGTGAATATATCTGCATATATATCTAATTTGACCGTTGCAATTTATATATAATTTGAATCCTGCAAAAATTGAAATATTTCTTTCGAATATTGGAACACTAAAAAAGAATTAATAACAATAATACATTATATGATATGAGTTTGCCTAACAGTGCCTATACTTTCCCATTAAAACTATAAGCCAAAATTTTTTCAAGCTAATAATTCATCTAGTCATGCATATATATAAAATCTATTATACCTGCTGTACTTGAAATATCTATGTGATACTAATTATATCCTATTTGTTGGTTATTTCTGTAAAAGATTTGCTTGTGATGAAATTCATTGAGTATCTCTTCAATTAGGTATTTCATAATATATAATAGAACTAAATCGTATATTCAACTTTGTTTACTTACTTTTTACGATATTTACAAGAAAAAGAAAATCTAATGTGGTTATCTTAATAACTTTGTATAAATAATAACGTTTGATGGATATGTTGAAACAGACATATCATATTATGATATTCATCTGATTTCTTCGTATATCACTAATACAGTTTAAATTATAAATCAAATATAGGATAAGGATTGAGGATTTCCAGAAAGTTGAAATAAGCTGAAAAAACACCATATATTCATTTTTCAAGTTCAAACGAACTAAATACTATGTCGAGCAATTTATCCAACTAATAGCATTGCCAATCTAATTGATAATTTAAATGAATATATTTTGATTCATTAAAGTAATTCAATAATTGGCCTAACATTCAAACTTTCCTAACTAACTTTATATCTTTCTTTAGCTTAATCTTCTTTTCTTTTTCAATCTTTAATTGACTTAGATTGATTTTTCATTTCGTTGAAATACGTAGTCGTTTTTTTCTTCCACAGAAAAGCATTTAAGCATTGTATGAATGAAATAATAAAAAATGCTGGAATAATTTTACAATAATACGATTTATGCATGATTTGCTTGATAGTTTAAATCGATGATTTACATTGAATTCTTAAGTATCGATTGAAGTTAT
The DNA here is from genome assembly GCA_013365325.1 of Dipetalonema caudispina. Taxonomy (NCBI): domain Eukaryota; kingdom Metazoa; phylum Nematoda; class Chromadorea; order Rhabditida; family Onchocercidae; genus Dipetalonema; species Dipetalonema caudispina. The sequence continues at coordinate 66,970 of JABVXV010000316.1, read as the reverse complement.
TCCCTGAAACACTTTAAAACAACTAAGAAAGCTAAAATTACATTTGGATTTGAGATTATAGCAAAGCATATTAGTTTGTAATATTGAAGGTTAAAATTATTGTACTATTTGAGAGGAATTTTATCGTAAGAATAAAATCAATGAGAAGGCTACTTAATCTATCAAATAGTTTTGGATCAGGAATTTGATGAAATCATTGCTTGTATCCTAAATCCATAATGACCGATAAGAATTCGTTGATTGTTTTCTTAGCAATTGAGCATTTCTCTTAGTGTAATTATCCTCCCTGTTATTTTGCCTATCTCGATCATCTCCAGATGTTTTCCCAAATATTTTACTATTGCATCAAATTTTACCATTGAGATTAACTTTTGCTTTGTTTTTTTCTCTCACTCTCACACACAATTGTTATTAAATAACGAATCACCGTACGACTTTCTTCAATGTTTTTTTTTCGTCTTCTATTATATTACTAACGATTTCGATCAGTGTGATAATTCTCTTTTCAATTACAGTAATGGGTTAAATTCCCTTCTCTTCATTTTTATTTCGGAAATTTCAAAATATTCCATTACCTTTTTTATTAATTATTTCCACCACTTTTTACAGCAATTCATTTGTATCGTTACTATTCATTATTCTTTATTATTATTGTTGTTGCTATTATTATTATTATTACTAATTATCAGTTAGCACTTAGCATCTGATGATATCGTTCGCTCCTCACCTGCCAAAAAATCGCTTATCATTACTTCTTTCTAGAATCGTTCCATTTTTTGCTATCATTAATTATTAGTTTATCTTAATTGGGTAAATTTGCTCGAATTGTTTTGATTATTGAAAATGGAGATTATAGAATTCTGTCGACTTTAATTTTATTAAAAGATCGTGGTATTAATATGGTAATTTTTTCCATTTATCACTCATTTACTGTTATCACTATTGTTATTATTTGTCGAGTAACCTTATTTCTTCTTAATTTCTTCAAAATATATCGTAATGTGCCACATATCATAGCGATTCAACAATAAAAGATTGTATGCGTTTATTGAAGGACTATTTGAGAAAATTGCGCAATTATCCAAATATTCCAATATTTGTTGTAATTTGGAAGTAAATCAGTACCGTACATTTTGTATTTTGCTGTTTTGATTAATTAAGCAAATCATTTCGTCTTGCCTAATAACAATAAAGGTGTAAACTTGAGCCAGTATTGTTATTCAACAGTACTATTTCGAAATTATCTATGGTATTTTATCATGAATATTCAAGTATTTCATATTTAATAGTATTAAGCACCTGATTTTGGCTCTACCTATTCAAGTTATGAACATTTCACTAATTTCATCGAAATAAAACTATCATCACTTTGTAACAGGGTAATCGGGATTTCTTTCCGGTTTTCGCCATACGTCTAACAAATCAAATGGCACAGGAATGATTCTTAATATAAATGACGAACAACAGGTTTCTATTAAATTTTAAAAGCAAAAGATTATATCAAGTATAAATTGACCTTTTTAATCCAAACATATTCATGTCCATCCATTTTTTAAGAAACACCGCCTGCTTTTAACGTTTTATTTTTGCTATCACCGGTATATATTTTTATTTCGTTCATTTTAAGTGCATTGCGTCAAACTGACGCGTAATGAAGTGAACGAAAAAAAAGTATCATTGAAAAAATAAACAAAATACTGTAACAAACATTACAGTATCCCATGAGATGATCGATTATACCCTTCATTAGGATATTAATTATTTTTTTTCCATTTATTTAAATAAGTATAATCTCAATAATATCATAAATAAAAATGTCACATGGCTCATAGTAAATTCTGAAAAGTTCATCGGGAAATGTTTCATTTTCTAAAATAACTATTTTGAAAATTTACCTCATTAATGATTTCAATTTATAAAATTTACCTTTTATAAGCTTATAAGTATACTGTCGTCATACAATAATAACATATGGAAAAAAGGAATTTAAGTCCATTTTTTATTATTACAATTCCTATTGAATTAAAAATATGCTAGAACCTTTATCTTAACAATAACTTCCGGTATATCTAAGAACTCTGGGAAGATGAAGGCGGGGAGAAAAAAGACGAGAGAGTAATATTTGTCATTATTGTTTTAAAAAAGTAAGTAGTGATTGTATTTGTTCAAGAGATACTATCTTGACTTTTTTTTTTTGTTCTGAAGCTTTTGTCAATAAACTCTTAGGTATATAACGCTAATTTCATTCCACGTTTATATTATTCATCATTTACTTCGTCCTAATTACCTTTTCTTCTCTCTCTATCCCTTTCAAAAGTTTAATTTTCAAATTGGAATGTATATACTTTTATATTATAATAACAAATGTTTGCTAAGAGCTATATTTGCAACACTTCATTGTTTTAAAAAGTAATTTAATTAATTGAAATTTCAGGGAAATTCATTTTATCACCCGTATTGCTGATATTTTTGATGATAAAAATATTTATTAGCTTTTTCATTAATTTTTCCTTTTTTCTCTCATTTTTATGTTGCGAAAATATTTTATATAATATTTGTAATGCAAAATAATGATTTAATTTCATGTATTTCGTAAAACTTTTAGATGAAATACACAACAACTTGTTAAAAATTTCGTTTCTTTTTCTTTTTACTGTCAGGACTTAAGACATAAGACTGCTAGATGGAAAAAATAGGTAAAAAAATTAAATTACTGTTAAAATTGTTATAATTCTACTAAGATCACACTATCTGAAGATCAGATATCATCAACTGGTTTCTGAGTGATCAAAAATGAATACACATCGACGATTAGCCCAAAAGTAAACAAGATTGTTTAAATTGTTTTTTTTTTTTGGTTGATCAAGCAACACTTTCAGCAAATATTTTCTCTCCCAGAAGAAGATCTGAAATTTTAGCAGATTTATAATTACTTTAATTATCTGAAACATAAGTTTAATCTTATTCCAACAGTGCCTAATTATTTATTGTAAGAACTTTAGGCTTCCTAAGTTTGATAGTAATGTACTATAAATTAAAAAATTATATATTTGCTCATTTATTTATGCTTAAATTAAACACATGCTGAAATTACAAATTATTGTCGAAAAAAAACCATTTAAATAAAATTTAATGAATAAACAATAACTGAGTAAATCATACAAATATTTTACAAAATAAAATAAGATAATTCAAAACGAAAAGAAAAAGGAATTATTAGCATTTAATTTAGGAGCTTCTTACCCAACAAATATTTGATAACTAACTGATTTTTTACATTAGTCAACGTTATGTAAACAATGAATAGATAGATGACGCTTTAAATGAAATAAAAGGGAAAACTTCTTGTCCTTTCTCTTTGAAAACGAAAAAATCAAATCTTCCAAATCCACCTATTTTTTTTTTTTTTCGTTTCATTACTTCGCAATCTATGCCTTTCAATTGACATAATGTAAATTTGGCGATATTTAGAGTTTTTCCAACTTTATGCATAAAATTCCATTGAGCAGTATAATGGTGTAAATTCTTGAATCATTTGATTAGTAACAACGTATGAAAATCGATAATTTATTTGGTAATTTTGAATTTCGATTGTTTCATAAAAATATAAATCAAAATTACATTGTCATAGTGATATTATATTTATTAGATATATTCTTGAGTTTTTTACGGTTTTTGAATCTAATTGACGATCGTTTCCCATCAATTTGTCTACAAGATTTCTATTTGAGTGTATTATATCAATAATTTACCTATGTGTATCAAATATCAATTCATTTATACGATTGCATGAAATTATTGCAATAAATCTATTTGAGTGATAATAGTGTACAAAATTAAACAAATAAAAAGATAATTTTTTTCTTCAGAGTTATTCGTTTCGTTTCAAAGCAAAAGAATGTTAGAGTAATTGTAGAAACGAAAAGTTCCAATTATATTACACAAATAAATTGCAAATTTTAACTTAAAATTTCAAAAATGCTTAATCTTTTTTGATAATATCACTTGCTTTTTATAGCAAAAAAGTGAATTTTCAATTTCAAATAAAGCTCTTCCGTGCTAATAGAATTTCTCACAAGTGATCTTAATTTTCAAACCCAAATTAATGATGGATCATTGATTGAGGTTGATGATAGTAGTGACAATTTATTCTCTTCTATTGGATATGTCAAATCGTGGCGACAGCATGACGCCATTTTAATGTGAAACTATCGTGAAATAATAATTTAGATTTAAGTGAAAATAAATGTATGATTCATTTTTTCTTTTTTTTTTTTAAATTTCGAATTTCATATTTTAATTTTACTCTTTAAATCGATTATAACTTTAATTAGCAAATTAATCTAACATTTGCTGAAACAAAATAATGCGTATTTATTCAGTGAAATTTGTTGGTTGTAAGCTTTAGTAAGTTGTAAGTCAGTGTGTAAAGTTATTAGAGAAATGATACAGCAATTGATCAAATATTTACCAAAGTCGGATCGCCTAACAACTAAAGTTGATTTAATGACGTCAACACATGCTTGGAATTTTTCTCAAAAAAAAAAAAAAAAAAGAATCCACTTTTTGTAATGTAATAAAAAATATTAAAATAAAAGCCTTTGCATAGTACATTTTGTTTTATTTCTTTCACTGCTAGTTCTTTTTCTACCAGTCAAAAAATTACATATAATTTATAAAGAATGAAAAAAGAAAAGACGTATTATAAGAAAAAAATTTGTATGCGAATGTTGAATGAAGTTAAAAACTTAAAAGATGAAGAATTGAAAAACATTTAATTAAAATTTAAGGTTGACGAATGAAAAAGCATCTTGAAATATTAAGAATGGAAAGTAATTAATAAGAAATGATCGAACTTCTCCGACTATTCAGTACTTTTTATTGCTAATTGCTAGCATTATTAGTAACCATAACATTATGTATCAATATCAGTTTTCTATCTCATGATATCGAACTGATTAAATCTATTGATAATCCGGAAAAATGGATGATTCCGTTATATTGCTGAATCATATCCGATGTCAAAACTGATTGGAGTGCTTTTTTAAAGTGAGGGCAGTCTGTAAAAAAACCCAAAAGATTTGGAAATTTTTTGAAAAATGAATCATAATCATTCTTATGATCATAAAAAATCAAAAAAGATTCTTACGATTGTAAAGTGAATAATGAAATACTTTGCTAAATTATCCAATAGAAAAAGTATTGTTGTACAGAAAAAAATTTTTTTTTAGATTTGCTTAAATAAGCAAATATTTTAACTGAAAAAAAGTTAAAATTGAAAAATTCGAAAAATTTTGAAAATTACTGTTTTTTTTTTTCTTTGCATGCCACATCCTATCTATTTTGATGACAGTAAAGGCACTGCTCCTAACAATAAATTTAGATTCGTTGAAATGATCAGTGAATTGGAATGCCAAATTTACTAACAAGAAAAAATTCCTTCAACCATCATTACTTCTTGTTATAAGCTTTGTATAAAATTGATTTTTTTTAAAATTATTTTTTAATTTTCTATATTTATTTCAGATGTATGTTTCATTTTGTTTGCTGTGGAAACATACGTAGCACAGATTTATATTTTCATAATCTTACTCATTACTATCACACATCATTTATTTATTAGCAATGAGCATCGAATCATTGCTGCTTATCACTGATAAAATGATGATTTGTTGAAGAAAAGGAAGGAAAAAGTGAAAAATTTACGTGTGGAAGAATATTTCCGCTTTTACTGATCGAACAATTTATGTTATGATGGAATATTTTCATTGCTGTTCAAAAGGCTCTTTTATGCATTCAGTATCATCACTAATGCTACCAATTTGGATTATCATTTTATCATCATCAACAACAACTGTACAGGTTTATCAATTGTTTACTAAATGTATATTTTTAGATATAATTATTTTTTTTTTTTTTTACTTACATTATCTTCTTTAGCTTAAATGATAATCTTAATGAGTTTAAAAAATGTACATTAAAATAAGCTATTAGGACAATTTTTATTTTCTTATTATGAATGAGTAAGAAAATTTTGGGTTATAAAAGATTGTCTTGTTTGATTATTAACATCGGAAATGTTTGATTATTTTTTGGTGACAATGGCATGACTAGACGTTCGATACGTTTATTTGAGCCTACGCTTGCAATTACTAAATACTTTTGTTTAAACATTCATTTGATATTTAAACTGTCAAAATCATTTGATTTTATCAAATTTAGTAACGAAATGAATGTGATGAACTTTGCATTTATAATTAGAATGAAGTTGGAATACAATACTAAAATTTAGAGAGAAATGAATTCGTTAAATTATTTCAAAATGGAGACTAAAAAACTTTTGTTACTTTGCACAATATAAACAATGAGCTAAAAAATGGCTCCTGTTTGGACAGGAGAATTTCATCCTCATGATAAGTAACAATTTGAAGATCTGCCAACGGCAATTGATCATAGCTAAGTTTAAAAACTTGAAATGTTCCAGAATTTAAGTGTAAAAGTAAATGTTTAATGACATTTTTTTGGTGACAGGTTTTCACATCTTCAGGCAAACAAAAAAAAGCTAATTTAGTAAGCATTTAAAGGGAATAATGAATTATTTAAAGAATAGCAAAGTAGCTGAACATGTAAGATAGGATTTTATAATTTTTTTAATTACTTTCAAATTAAAATTCCATTGACAGTTTTGTTATTAATAAATTGTATTGTTTTATATGGTTACAAATTTTTTTTATCGAATGATTGATGGAAGCTATTAATTTTAAGGCAAATGATAAAACAGTGATAACGCTGAAAGATTTGACCGAAGCAGTTATAGAACGAAGTTGTTTGTGTGAACAAAACGTTGAAATTTTCAAAAAAAGCGATGAATATTTGCTATTATTGTTGAAAATTTCATCAGTTCGAATTGTAAGCACATTACAAAATCTTGCTCATCATATTAATGGTAAGCACATTGCAATTTTTTTGTTGCTTAATTAAAATGACTATTATTGGATGAATTTCAAGGGTATTTAAAATGACAAATCATAATATTTATTCCTGTGTGATTTATCATGATATTTATTTCTTCCATTTACAATGACAAAAATATGCATATATCTTTGAATATTTATTCTTTCATAATATATAATCATTATTATTATAGTGATTTATATGCATTTACGTATATACCTTTATCTTCATATAGTTGAAATTAAGTTAATCATTAAAAGATAATAATTTACTAATATAATGATAACATACCTCTTGTAAACAATCATTCATCCATTACTAAATAAATGTCAAATAGCCATTGATTCTAAAATTATGCTTATTATTGATCTAAATTTTTAGCGGAAATAACCTATCTCATCGAATTAAGTCGATGGAAATTACTTGAAGAAATGTCGAAGTATTTCCCACGATTATTTAGCCAACCATCTGTAATTGATTCCATCGATGCGCTTATTGATAGCATTCGTAATCAACTTTTCATTACTACGGTTTGCTTTGATGAATTTAGGTGAGAAGTACTACAAATGATAGCTATGTTCAAGTTTTGATATACTATTTATGATAAGGATTTTGCGATAAAAGATAATCTGTTTCAATTTATCTCTTAGCTAATAACAATTATCACTGTTTGAAAAGTAAATAATTCGAATTAGTTATTTTTAAAACTCTAAATTCAACAAAATTTTGTAACTTATTCCACTTTTTTTTTTTTTACAGGAGATTTCACCCCAACGAATGGAGATTGAAATTAAAAAGATGGTGCAAAAATTCTTCGTACAACTTATTCCGCCAACATTTCTTTGCATAACAACAGGTCCATGTAAATCAGTATCACAGACATATGCCAATTGTTTGCAGAATAATTCACCATTTTGGCGAACATTCTTTGGAATGGAACCCAGCAAAATAAGTACAGTTTTATGGCAAACGGTTATGAAGTATCGTCTCATCGAAGGTACCATCGATAAGTTACACAGGTTAACATTTCGATTTTATAGTTAACAAAGGAAGTTTCGGAATACTAAGTATAATGAGCAGCAAAAAACACTGCAAGAATATATTCTAAGAAATTGGTATCTAAATACTAAATATAATAAGTGACAAAAAGTCAAGAATATATATATATATATATATCAAAATCTTCTATCAAACGAAAAGGAGTTTGTTTGTACATTAAAGGAAATTGATATAACTTGGATAGAATGCAATTCTTATTTGTTTTACAGTCTACTATTGCAAACTTTAATTAATCGAATTAATTAGAATTTGAATTTTATTATTTCACAACCTTTTTTTAGATTAGCCATGGAAGTTGAAGTTGTTAATAATTCATGCATAACACGACATGCAGAAATGATCGCAGGTTGTACATCAATTTGTATTCCAATGAAACAAAAGGTAATCGGTTATTGCAATGAAGAATGCAAGCATGCAGTGCATGAATGTTTGCATAAAGGCGCAAGTGATTGGGATAGTTTCATATCAATTTTGCAAAAATTAACTATCAATTTCGACAAAGGTTTCATTGAGGTATATTTTAACATAATTTAACTTTTACTTATTAGCTCATTAATTAATTTATTAGCTTATTTTGCTTTTCGGCACTTACCAAATCATTTATTCATTTCCATATTAAATTAACTTGACCATTTCATCTTTCTTTCTTTGTTTACTTATTTATTTGCTTTCTTTACAATTTATTATCCATTTTGAATATCTATTTATGTTAATTAGAGAAGATTGAATATTATTTAGAATCATAAATTTTATTCGTAATAAAAAGGTACTATGAATCCTTTTCATTTTAATAGTCAAGACTAATCGCATTTGGTTGTTTTCTCAAGAATGTTAAGATCATTATTCAAATTATTATGATACTTATTACAATTAGATATTTTTGCCATTTTGAAATAGTTTATCTAATATGTACACGTTTTTCGTATATTCCTATTAATGTTTAATTTGAATTATTTAATATAAAATAGTACAAGAAATATTACCTCATAATATAACAATTATAAGTTAGGCAAGGTTAACTATCAATTATGATAATTAATGTAAAAAGTACAAATCATTTATAAGAAAATGTGACAGTTTGCTCATTTATGTATTTGATTTCACATATTAAACATCCTTTTAAGATACTTTTCATAATTTACCTAACAACATTGAGTATCTTCGATTATCATGAAATTTGATTAATTTTAAGTTCGATTACCTAATTTTAATCATTATCAAAATAAATATATTTTTTTCTAGCTTGAAAAAGGTATCATTCGATCCATTTCATATGCAATGGAAATGCAAGCGCCAATGATTGCTAAAACGGTACTACGAAAATGTGGACGAATCAGTTTTGCTAAAACAGCCGATAGCTTCCGAAATATTGATTACCAGAAGCCGGATCCAGTACAACGACGAGTAGTATTTATGATCCGACAGGTGAAAAAAAAGGAAGAGAAATACAATTGTTGTATTTAAGCTAACAAATATAAACCTACCGAAATAATTTTCAAAATTTCAAACATTTACGCCTTTTATTTTATATCGCTGAAAAATCAATCATATTAGCAGTAAAAATATAATAGAAATCTTACAATATTTATTTGTAACTTTTAAATTTAATCAGTAAATTTAAAAATTTGTTTATAATTTAATAGTTAAACGTATTTTAAAATAGAAAAAAAGCAAAAATACAAATTTTGCTCAGTTGTAAAATTCAAAAACAAAAAACAGAAAAACTTTGCCTTTTTATTTCTCCCTTCAAAAATGGCTTATTACATAGTAAAATGTCGTTGTACACAATTTTGATTGAGGATAAAGAAGAAAGGATGTATGTATCGGTTGGTAGCACAAACAAATGTTATGTAAATAGAACAAGAAAAAAAAAAAAAAAAAGAAAGGGAAAAAGATAATATAAGTATTACACAGCTAAGCACTTAAATTTTTAAGCTCATTTTGAAGTGCAGCAACAAATAATTTTCATTACTTATAAGTTTACCATAACAATTGTACGGAAGGATGGTTTATTTAAAATTTGTCATAAAAAAAAAGTACTAATAATTTTCAGATTAAATGAGAAGTTATTTTAAATAAGAGAATTAATCGATGGATTTTCCTTAAAAAATAATTTTAAATAAGGGAATTGATTAATTATTCTCCTTTTTTTTTTTTCGTTATGCTGAAGTTTAAAATTTTTAGAAAAACCAAGTATGGTTATTTGTAATCATTTATTAGTGTTAAAAGAAGAATAGCAAAGATAAGATAGAATAGTAATGATAAGAGATATTGTTTAAGATGAGCAACTTATATAATTATTGAAATTTTTTGAAAAACTTGAGATAAGAGATATATGGGATTCATCGTATTATAGCAAAGATATTACTTTTGAGAAGAGTAGTTTGTTTAAAATTTATTTCAGGCATTAATTTATTTAATTTTGAGCCAATAATGATTGATATAAGATTAAGGTTTAAGCTAAAAAAAAAAAAAAAACCAAAAGAATGAATTAAAGCAGTATAATTAAATGGTTAGTTACTACCAAAAAATTCATCATCACTCATAGATAATCTTAGCAACTGATCAATTTGAGCTATGTCATTTGAAAGCAGCAGAAGTTCATCAGGAATGCGTGATACATAGTTACATTTAAATAGTTTAATTTTAACTATAAGTTTATCTTATTCAAACATGCAAGCGATAATTATATATTTATTTTTGAATTTTTATCTCAACTGATTGTTTTTTCTCAACATATTATTCAATCGATTCATAAACATCGTTTCAAAATTTTTGAAATCAAATATACCAATCGGTAACGATAAATTTATGGTTTTCTTTTCCATTCTCATTCATTACATTTACTAGTTTAATTAAGTTTTACCAAAAAGAAAAGATGTTCCCTTTAGGGACAATTTATCAAAATGGCACATAAGATGAAGCGGAAAAATTTAGATCATGGCGCATATTTTATCAATCAATACTAAATTATTTTTTAACAATAATTCATAAATTTTCTTCAATCTATCTTTTTTTTCCCTCTTCCTCTTGGAGATTTTTATTTTTTGTTGATGTATTTCTTTTTTTTTTTTTTTTGAAAAATATAGTCCAAAGCAAGAAGTATTAATGCAAGAAAAGCTTCATAAACTCTTTGCAGATAATAATCAATCATTGAAATTTTTGGAAGCAAAAATGATAGGAAATCTTTAAATTTTCCCGAAAATATGCATCAATGAAAACAAAGGGAAAAAAGTCGTTTGATAAAAATATTGAAAGATTATTTTTGAAACAATATGCCATGACAAAATATAATTAATCTTTTCAGTTTAAAATAAAAAAAAAGAAGAATAGTATCAAATAATAAAGAATTATCATAGCAGTGTAAAAAAATTTTTCAATATAGGAAAAGAAGAAAAAAATTGAATTGTGTTTGGAAATGTTTCAAATATTATATCATTTAGAATCATCATTTTTTTCTTTTTTTTTGATTGATAATTTTAGAGATTTTTAATTCATTGATGAATCTTTTATGACACCCAAACATGATAATGTATCATTCGAACATGTTATTGTCCCATTCAAAACATGATATTGCATCATTTAAATATGTTATTGTACACTCAAACTTGATACAAAATTAATCAAACCTAATACTGTATCATTGAGTTATGATACTGTACATTAAGGAAAATAATTTATTATCAAAAATAAAAAACAATAAGACTAAATAAATACATCGTTTATTATCATGAATGTATTCTTTACATATATTTATATTTGCTAACATCGTGTAAGCCTTCATCCCTCCTTCCCTTCTCTTTCTCTCTTTGTCCACTCATCTCTCTCTCTCTCTCTCTTTGTCCACTTTGAGTAATCTTATCATGTTACAAAATTATTTTGCAAGAACTACACATTAATCAATCTTTAAAAATTGATTAACTCATTCATTTCTAATCGTTATCGTATTTCATTTATGCAAGTAACAAAGGAATATTTTTGTATAAAAAAGGAAGAAAATTTATTGAGAGTAGCTGAATATATTTCAAAAACATAGCAACAAATTCAAAATCAAATTTGAAATCGAGGAAATAAATGAATTAGAAATTGCTTTACTTTTATTAGACGAGAAAGTCTGGAGGAAAGAATTAGGGTAAACTTTTAATATCAAAGTTGGAAATAATATGAAGTATTTGAATTATGATAGTAATAGTAAAATAATAATAATAATATTACCATTATTCAAATGTCTGATATTAAATTAAAATAATAATGAACAATGTCGATTAGATATTTTTCTGTTTTTCAGTTTACAACATATGTTGGCTGGTGGCGACAACTTGTCAATAATATTTGCAGTGATCCATCACAAACATCGAAATGTTGGAACAGTACCGTTGTTATTGACGATAGGTAAGTTTTTTGCTTTTTCTTTTTTTTTTCCTCAAATTTTATTCATTCATTTTTAATTTTACTGGAATATAAATTTGATTGTAAATTACATTGTATTTTATACGAATATTTAGTAAGCAGACTAAATAAGTATTTGAGTATTAATAATGAAATAAACGAATTTGAAACTTACATAATAAGATGGATGCAGACAATCTTCAATAGTCATTCGTAACAAATCTCGTACGGATACTTTTATATTCATAAGTATGAAAATTTTTGAAACTTTACTACCTTCAATAATCAATGGGAGAAAATATAAATGTGTTGAAAATAAATAAAAACTCATATAATTTATATTAGTAATCAATTACTCCATTATCTGCAAAATTATTTTCCTTCTAAAAGTGTATTTCTTCGGGGTTTACTTTTTTTTTTTAGAGAAATCTATTAGATTACGCTTTTGGTGCTATATCTCGTTGATGAAATTGGAATTTAATCCGTACATTTCAGTACATAACTTTACTATGATACCATTTCTGTCTTCAAGAAATGTTTTTGTTTTATTATCGATGAATTCCCATTTCTTTTTTTTTTTTTTTTTTTTTTTTTTTGCTGGTACCACATCGTATCGGTTGTTTATTTGTCCTATTTTGCTATTTTGCAAATCTAATTTAAAATTCAAATAAATTAAGTGTTAGGCGCCACTTACCATTTTACATTTAGCACAAAAATTGACCCTAATAAATCTTTCACTTTTAAAAGTTATGCTAATATTGACGGAAACAGCAATGAGATATTTAAGAGAGATTGATAATAATTCCAAGAAAAGCTCAATAGCAAGAAATAGGAAAACGATAGCTTTTAGATGAAAATTTACTTCTGATTTAGGAGATTTTAGTGATGATTTCAATTTTGAAGAAAAAAAAAAAGACAAAATGGAGAGATAAGATGGGATAAAGTGGATGGAATAGGATGAAAAGAATGCTTCGTTCAAAACATTTGGAGAAAGAAAGAGTGGAAAAGGATAAATGTGCTTTGAAATTTTGTTTCCGACGAAACAAAATCAAAAATTAGTCATACTCAGAAGGCTAATTCTTTATAACTTCTCGTAATTTTCATTTTGTGTACAGCTTGCTGTTTTCTTTCAGTTATTATATGTTTTATTTTCAATTTTTCTTCAAATAATTGAAGTTTTTGGATGAATTAAATTTTAGATTTAACAATATTTTTTCCCGAATAAGCTATCATATTTTCTGATCAACTTATTGATAAATGGTAAAAAAGTGTATCAATCCCTTTGCCTTTTTTTCAAGTAATTTAGGCGCAAATTGGAATTATATATCTAACAATAAAATTACATCAAATTTTGAAGTTAAATGATGAAAAAATTTTTCATTAGAATTTTAATTGAAATTTCGAAATATATTTGGTCTAAGAAGTTGAAAAAAGTGACAATTTTATTAACTTCGACCCAAATATTACAATGATAGGAATAAATACATAGAATTAAATACTTAATGTATTTGATAAGACTTTTTTTTTATTAAGCAGTAAATGCATGCATAATTAAATAATAAATAAAATTTTTCATGAATTTTTAAAATGCTTGTATGATAATTTTCGTGGTAAAATTCTAATGGAACGAATTTTAGTCTAAATTTTTCTAAGCTTTGCCTTAGGGATGTTATTTGTGTTGCTATGGTATTTAATATTTAATTACATACATATATGTACATATTTATTTAATATTTAATAAAAGGAGAAAATTATATTTAATGCTTAATAAAATGTTTTGTTTTTTTTTTTTCATACAAATTGTATTGAGAAAACATTTTTTTTTTTCTTATTAATTTTCTCTTTAAATATTTACTAATTCAAATTTGATCGAACTTTTTCTTCATACTTATCATTTGATGACGACAAGAAATAAATAGGATGGAAGGAAGAGAGAGAGAGAAAGAGAGTGAATGAGAGAGAGGGATGGAGAGGGAGGTATAAAATAAACAGATAGGGAATGAATTCTCGAATAAAAATGAACTTGAAAATTTAAGCGAAATGAAGAAGAATCATTCATGATTGAAAGGTGAAGGGCAATAAGATGATAGAAGATGAAAGAAACCATCTCTGTCCTTTTCTTCTCAATATACCTTTTTTGATTGTCATTCAGTCATCATCATCTTCCGATTCACCCATTCATTTTTACATCCTTTTCCGAAATTCCGTTTTTTTTTTCATCCATATATTTTGCTATCATTCCACGATTGATATGCTTTACCTCTTTCGATCCTTTTCCTTTTTCCATACCATCGTCCATTTACTCCCTTTCATCAGAATTATCACTGTATTACATTTTTTTTAACTGATATCATTCCTTTCCTTCTATCATTCCGCCTTTTTTTTTTTTTTATTGCATTATTCCGTGATATCAAAAAAAAAAAAATTAATTTTTGCTCACAAATGATAGTTTTGAATGTATTGAACAGAAATTTACTCAATTTTATTTGATTCAATTTAATTTCTTCTAGTATGAATTTAGCTTAATTCGATTTAATTTATTTCAAGTTTAATTTATTTACTTTAATGTTATATTCAATTTGTTATTTTCAATTATTCAAAATTCGCTTTCTATTGTCTTTGTATTACATTAAAAATTTCCCTTCTTTGCTAAATTTTTACTTAATTTTTTTTTCATAAGTTATTTTAATATATTATTGATTTACTTGTAAACGGTTAGTATGATATTTCACTAATATATTCAAATTTATTATGATTTTCATGCTTACACATATTATCTGATTATCAGCAACTTTTTTTTTTTTCTTATTACGAAAATACACAACCATATTTATACTTCAAAATAGGAAATTATATTTATATTAGTTCGTCACATTCATTTACTTCCTCATTTTCCATACCGTAATATTGCATTTATTTTAATGAAAAATTCATAGTGGCAAAAACATTTCCATATTTGCCTTTATTAAGTTTTTTTTTTTTTTTTTTTTTTGAAATATTTTACAAAAAGTTGTCATTGTAAAGTGAAATTTTTCGAAACAACGAAATAAAAATTGAAGAAAAATAGATGATGGGAAGAAGGAATGAGGAGGAAAAATGAAAAAATAGAAGGACTTATCCTTTTACAAAGCAAATACTTTGTGAAACTTTAGAAATTTTTTTATTCTTAGAGACAACAAATTAGTTGCTCTAACTAAAAAAATTGAATTCTTCAGTTTACTGCTTACCTCTCATTATGATGTCTATTATTAGTTACTTTTTTATCAATAATTATTTCGATAATTTTTTTTTTTTTAGTTTTTATTCAGTTTCATCACGAATCGCTTATTTCGTATTTAAATTGATAGCTTAATCATAAATTATATCATAATTTCTTTCTTTTTTTTCAATTTTATTTTTAAAATTTATCCTATTTAATCGTACCTGTTTGTTATCTTTCTGATTTATGTCAATTCTTTTGTGATATATTTGCTAATATCTTTCTTTCATTCTACTTTTTCCTATCCGATCTGTTATACTTTCAACATTCTTCACCAAACTACTGTTTAAACTTGTATTGCCGTAGCTATAGTAGTTTGTATATATTAAAGTTTAATTTTATCCAAACAAAAATAAGAACTGTCAGTTAATTCAATTTTCTTCTTTCAAAGAATGATACTCTAATGGAAAATTCTACAGATAATTAAAATGATAAATTGAAATGTACAGTAGTAAGCTTTGATATCTCATTTCAATATCTTTATTGAAATATCTTCCACTCAACAAATTTATCAAACTAGCTAATTTCGATTCCCAAAAAAAAAAAAACAAAACGATGTTAACATTTAAGGACAAACTTTTTACTCAAGCATATCTTCTTTCTTTCTAAACATTGATAAATTTGATGAAACATGCTTGCTTTACCATTTAAATTTTATTCATTTTATATTATTCACGGATAACATTCAATTGGTTAATTAATTAATTGAATTACAAAAATAGCTGTGTTATTTAAGAATATATCATATATCATATCTGTATAATTCATATATCTATTATCATTCAATTATATCCATATCATTCAAATTACAAATCTTATTTCATTCATTTCAAATTTTTATTGAGTTTAACAATTGTAAGTATATATAAAACAATAATTCGTCACATTCTTTTCAAATATTTTATAAATTAATTTCCATAATTTTTTTACCACTTTATAATTTTAACTTTCTAAATTTTATGCCATTTTCACTTTTACATTTCGGTATAGTAGTATTGGTTTCTTTTTCTTTCATCCTTTTCTTTCTTTCTTCGTTATTTTATAATCCTTCAAATATTTTTATGCGTACTAACGGTTACTTAAGAATTTTGCAATGTTTATTTATCATTATTATGATTACTGATCATGATAATAATAGTAATTTTATCATCGTGATCGTTCAATCATACAACAACGATAAAATTATACCATTTACTTCATAACTTAAATTTCATTTTTCGTAAAAGATATTAGTCCGAAATTTTAGAGTTGTAAGAATTCATTGAGATATTTGTTAAAACAACAGATTAATGAATGGTAGAAAAGAGGAAGGAGGTAAAAAAAAAACGAAAGAATGAGAGAAAAGAAAACAATTACCACCCATAAAGCAGTAACATTTCATCTTCTTTACAGCCTACCAGATATTTCAGGCCATGATTTTCTCATATCTCATATCCTAAAGTTCATAAGGTTATAATATTCCATTAACCTTCGACTTTTTTTTTTTATTATTATCCTCATCATTATTGCTATAATACTATTGTCGTTAACAAAATGACAGTATCATTATCACTATTTAAAAAAAAAACAGTGATAATTCATCTTACTGTTTATCGTGAAATAGATTGGAAAAATAATTAGATAAATATATACGTTTCGGAATTTTCTCATAAATAATTAAATTCTTTGCAAGCAACTTGAATAATATTGAGTAAGTTTCAAATGATTTCTAGTTGGGAAAATTAAAATTCACCGAAAAGTGATGCCCATCGAACCGTATTATCTTTGGTAAAACTATTATTTCGATCATTGTTATATCATTTATGCTATTATAGTCATTTTTCTTATCATTGTTATTCTTCACTACCATTAATTATCATGATTATCGTAACTATAGTCATCGTCATCATTATCATTACTATCATATTTTTCATGTTATCATCGTTATTGTGATCACTATCATTAAATCGTTATTATACTTATTGTCGTCATTATTTATTGTGACAATTTCCTGAATTTCGAAATTTATAAATAATCCAAATGGTGTATTTTGAATAAAAAAAAAAAAAAAAAAAAAAAAAACTATTCTAATAATTGATTCTATTAGAAATAAATGAATATTTCAATATTTCACTGCTATTTATTATAAGGTATGCAATCTTAGCAATTTTTATTTTTTACTGTTCATATTTAATTTATATTTTGACAAAGTTATGTCAGTAAATTTGTTTTTCTCTTTGCTATACTTAAGTACTTCTTTTTTTTTTTTTTAGAACTTCTCTTTCGTGCTATTAAATCGACCCTTTCTGTTTCGACTCTTGAAGAAAAAGTGCAAATTCCTGTTAAAGTAACTTTGTCTATCTAAGTTCTTACTTTCTTACTAAAGTATTTGTTCGTTTTGTTATTTTCATTTTAGTATCGTGCCATTAAGTTTTATTGCTTTTTCTGGATCGCATCTGTAAAACAAATCTAAACTAGTTCTTAATATAAAATTCAACAAAAGCAATCTATCCTTCCTCTTTCGTAACTTTTGAAAAATGCTAATCTATCTTAGCTAAACATATTAGTTCTAACTTTGATTTGAATATCACACTACAATTTCAAGCTAATCTTTAATTTAATAACATTAATAAGCATTTAATTTGGTACACTTAATATTTATGACAAATTTTATTGAATTTAGAAAATGTTTTATTCCATACAACAAGTGCTAACTTTTTTTTATTTTTCTTTCGCCTCTCATTCTGTCGCTTATTTTAATTTATATGCTTCTGTAATTTTGAACAACCTTTCAGAAAAAACTTAACCTTCAGCGAATTTTGCTTTTTTTCTTAATTTGACAAAAAAACTTATCTTTATTTATATACTTCTAGAAATTTTAAAACTTTCACATCAAATTTACTAAGAACTTTTTCTTCGATAAACAATTCCATCCGCTAAACTAATTTAATCGATTGGTGTAACAAATTTTCCTGTAGTGTATGAAGTCCTCTAGGAAAATTTTTATGATATTTATTAACATTAATTGGCTTTGATAATTTCAGTTTATTTGACCGTAAATATAAGAAGCTTTTTATTATGCTTGAAATATCCGGAAACATATCCAGCTATGTTTCCGGTATTATTAAGATCTTATCAATCTAACATTGCAAAGTGGTATTTAAGACACAAATATCGTGAGAAGAGCATTTTTTTTACTGCTACTTAAAATTGTTCGTAATATTATAAAATTTCTACGGAATTCTCGAAACTAATTAATATTTACGAAAGGTTTATCGTAGTTCTTCTAGTATACTGGCAAACTTTAATTAATTTCATTGGTAAATAAGTGACATTTCGTAATTCTTTAAAAGTGACATTGCAAAATTAATTTTTTCATCAATCTATCAATGACATTTAACTGTCGTTAAATTAAAATTCCAATTTTAGAATACTAAGCTTTATTATATGCTTCACCAAACTTTTATTGAGCATTAATTTTTAAAGATTTCTTTATACTATATGTAGCTATCAAAGAGTTCTATTTTGGGGAAAAAAAAGCTGTTTAATTTCAACAAATAAAATGTTAAGAAAAAAATCAATGTGATTTTAATTTTTAAATTAAAATAGAAAAAATGAATGACACACAGTATAATAAATGCATTAAACGAAATACTTCACAGTAATTACGGAAAAATAGAAAAAAGAAATTACCAGACATTGCAGATTTAAATTAAAAATTATGGTCAAAGTGTAAAGACTACATTGAATTTGAGGAGAAAATTTCAGAAGAAGAAAATTGAATTTTATTATTAAATAAAAAAATATTTTGTTCATTCATATATAAATTTGTATTTATATTTACATATTTTTTTGTTGATATTCATATGTAAACAACGCGACGATTTAAACATTGGAAAACAATAAACATTAAAAAAGTGCAACAAAGAATTAATAAATTTAATTTTGAAGAGGTGAATTTAAAATTTTAACATGGCATATTTCAAAATTTCGAGTAAGCAAAAAAAAAAATGAGAAAAGAAAAACTGATTTAATAATGGGGACAAAAAAATTAATCGAAATAGAGAATGAGAGAGAAAGAGAGAGATGAATAATAGATAAAAGTAGAAAAAAAAAAAAAATAGAAAAATGATCAAATGAAATATTTTTCAATACATTTTAAACAAATTCATATGAATTTTACCTAAATTTCTTTACTGAAAAAGAAAGACGAAAGGTAGAGAGGAGTAAGAGAGAAAAAAAGGAGGAAACGAAGAAAATAAAGTTAGTCGACGATATTTAATTCAAAAAAAAAAAGAAAAAAAAAAAAAACGACATAGGCTATTGTCACCAATTTTTACACCATCAAAACTCTTTTAGTTTCTCTCACAGTGTTATATTATCCCTAATGAAATTTGCAAAATGTAAACTTATAATCCATCCTTTTATTTTCTCGTCCAATTTTTCTGTTTTTCCTTCAATTTATTTCATCCAAAAAATTTTCCCTCATTTCATTCTCTCTAATGTTTTTTTTTTTTTTTTTTTTTATTTCAAACTATTACTTGACCGATATTTTGTTCGGAAAAAGCGGGAATGAAAACTAAAAAGGGAAAAAAAAAGATTGGAATAATTTCTCGGAAATTTTTACAATCATTTTTTGAATATCTTTTTTTTTTTAGAGAAAAAAAAATAGGAAAAAAGAAACGAGAAAATTTTTCTGATTTAATGGAAAATTTTTTCCCTTCATTCCACTCTCTTTCATCTACTTTTCTTTTTTTTTCATAATTTTAGCTTTTTTTTCTTATTTTCCTTTTTTTTTTTTCAGCTCAGCAAAAATTTTTTAAAATTCTTATTTTTTTTTTCGACAACATATCAACAATTATTTCAAGTTTTTAAATTAAAATTTTAAGCAAACATTTAAACAAAATTTTATTCCATTTATATTAAAATCAGTTTTAGTCAAAATTTTTGTCTGTCGTGATTTTTTTCCGGAAATTAAATATATTAATTCATATAATTCATTTAATCATAGTATTTATTTCTTAAAAAAAATTTCCCCTTTATGATAGAATTTTTTCTTTTTTTGCTTATTGTCCCAATTGATTTTTTCTATTTCATTTTATTATTTGTTTGTTTTTATTTATTTTATTTTTTCTTTATAATTAAATTGTTCAATACCAATTTCTTCTGTGATGTATTATTCGTCCTTTTCCCATTCGTTGAAGGAAATGTCAAATTTCTTAACAAATGCCAAATTATTAAAGGGAAGAAGCGAAAAAATCCTATGAATTTTTAAATTACAAAAATTATTTCAAAAAATTCAAATGAATTTTTTGAATATTGATGGCCTATATATGACGTCTTCATGTTTTCCACGAACAATCATTAAGAATAAAATTTTAAGTATCAGTTTATCTAGTGATATCGATTGAAATGATGTAATTGATAATTAGAGTGAAGAATTCATCGTAATGAAATATCTATAGGATTAAAATCTCAAATATATATATATATTTTTTTCGCTTGTTCTTATTACCTTAATTATTTTGAAAATTTGTTTTCATAAAATTGTTCCATTAGGTTTAAAATTAGGCGAAATTAAATTGTTGTTGAAATTTCACTTCAAATTAGCCGGAATAATTTTCTACAAATATAAGCTTAATTACAAACATATATCCGGTATTTTTATCATATGCATTACCTAGTGAGGTAAATTTAAGAAATTTTAATTTTTGTTATTTTCACATTTCAAATATTTGATTTTAAGAAAGGAGTTTAAACGATCGATTGATTAATACGATAAGGTGTCATTTATATTCGGCACACCTTTTAAAAAAATTTTTTCTTCTGTTCTTCATGCGCTCTTTTATGTAAAAAGAACAGTCTATCTAATAAGAATCAATCTAAATGAATAATCTTCCGCTATTAATTATTGATGAAATCATTTATAAACTATTCTTCTGATCATTTATCATTTCATTTTCTTTTTTCCTCCCTTCTCATTCACCCAATTAGATTTTGATTTTTTTTTTTCAATACCAAATTTAAAATTATGATTTCAAATTTATATTTTTCAATTTTTAATCGTCGTATTTCTTTCTTCTATTTTTCATTCCTTTTTCCTTATCACTATTAATTAGTTGGTTAATTACGAAAAGAGCAACTTGCCGTTTTTCTTTTTATTTTCTATCCCTTTATTAAATGATTCGTGTAAACAATTTTTTTTTTTTTTAAATCAATTTTTAATAATATTATCAATAAAAGAAGAAAAGAAGGAAAAAAAGGAAACGAGAATGGATGGATAAGTTTTCCTATTTTTTCCTTTTCACGGATGTTTTTTTATTTCATATTATATTCTTTCTGTTCTCCTTTTTCTTTTCCAATTTTATTTTAATGGATTATTTAATAAACTTATATTTTCCTGTTCTAATTAGTTTCAATTGTCTATTTATTTGATTCCTTTTAAAATTGCATTTAAATTATGGTTCAATCAAACATATTCATTACTACCGAAAAGATCTTTTATTTGTAGCATTTTGAACAAATATGAATTTAAAATTTTGTAGTTCATATTTACCAAGAAGTAAAAAGTGTTGCGAAAACTATAAAAACTGGGCAAAGAAACTGTAATAATTTGTTAAACTTTTAATTAATCATCCACTAATTTTAATGACAATGATGAACGATATAATCTAAGACAACATTTTGATATTACAATTAGAAAAGATAATAGAATCATTATTTTTGCATAAATATTATCAAAATGTGTTGACAGAAACGAAATAATTGGGATTAATATACTACTTACTTATAATTTGTAATTTATAGTTTTGCTATGACTTTTAATTAGCTATGACAGGTGTGATTTTTAATTCATTTTGTTTTATATCAAATTATTTGTTTCATTCATAAATAAATTAAAGAAATTAAAAATTTTTGAGATTCGGAATTCGCTTCTTCTTTTTTCGAGCACTAATTCCTTTTTTCACTCTTTTTTTTTTTTTTTTTGATTCTAAGTCATTGGTTTTTTCATCCTTTTGCATCACATTTTATTTTATCGAATTTTTTACTATCCTTAAATTTTCATTTATATTATACAATTAAGCATAAGATTTAAAAAGTAAATTAATAATGGCCTCACATAATTTAATAATAATGGGCCCATTTAGTTTATCATCAATTTCATATTTTTTGCCGCTCTTTTGTTTGTCTGTTTCATGAAATTTAAATTACATTTTACTTTAACTTTTAAATAGATATCAGTCTATTAAATCTACAATGATTCATCAATTTTTTACCTGTTTAATTTATCCATACCTAATGTTAATGTGAACTTAGCAGTGTCTTAACTATATAATTTATTGATATTAATGAGCAAAAAAAAACCTATATAGTAGTTTAACATTTATAAAAATGTAAAATGAGGAGAATGAAAATGACCTCAATGTAATCAATGAAGTAAACTTCAATGGAATTTCGGAAAGAAAAAAGAAAAAAAAAAACTCGGCACTTATTTCCATTATCATTCGTATTTTGCCATTCGCATATTAAACATAAGTAACAACGATTTTGCATTTTCCGTTTTTTTTTTTTTTTTTCGTCTTCCTCGTCTCCTTCTTCTTCTTTCAACAGTAAAGGTCATTTGAAGGACATCGTTTCCAAAAATACAAATTTTGAAGTGGGAAAAATTGAAAAAAAAGAAATAGTTCAAAGGCAGTGACAGATTAGTGTTAATATTTACAAAATTTCTCATTAGGGATAAGTTTAAATATACTTGTATATTCTATTAAAAATGATAGCTTTATCGCTATCCATTTAATATAAGTTATCAATTTCTTATCTATGTATAATAATGATTAGTAATAAGATACTAAGGAATATTATTTCATTTAAAGTTTAAAATTTGAGTAATGATATCCTGAAATAATGTGTACAAAAAAAAAAATGATGACATTATTAAATACGAAATGATATATTTTTTTATGACTACCTTATTTTACCGATAGATTCATATTTTGCGTAAAAATTTGACATAAACTATTACCTAGAAATTGCAAATTATTGCATAGAATAGGCTAGCAATTATTACCTAAAGAACATTTTAGATGTAATTTTAGGAATTGTTTTTATGCATTTATTATCATTCTAACTATTATCATTAAATCATTAATGAATATTTTTCCTCTTAATAATACTTTTCCATTAGTAAACTTGAAATGTATCCTATTTAATTTCTCAATTAACCAAAATCATTAAATAAATTATTCTCATTTTATTCCATCTATTAAATTAGAAAACTATCGTAAAGCATCTATCATATCTAAATGGGACAATTTCAATCTCTGGCCAACAATGACAAGAACGGAAATAGCCTAAACAATGCATAAAAGTGATTTATTCCTATCTTCTCTATATTACCACCATTCTCAACATCGTAAGATATTTGAGATGAATGATACGAAACCAATGAAATGGAATTAGGAAAAATTTTTCACATATCTATGTATGTGATTGTATGTAAGAGTATGTAATGACTATGAGAATGTTTCTCGAGACAAGGGGAGGGACGTCTCATCGAGAGCGAACAAATGTACGACGAACGAAGAGGAACTCACAAAAAGGGCAGTAAAGCAAGCAAAGATTCTGAACTGTTGTATGTATGTGTATGTGTATGTGTATGTGTATGTGTGTATTTATATGTATGTATGTATGTGTATGTATACATAGGTAAGAATGATATATGTATGTGTATGTGTATGTGTGTGTGTATGTGGGTGTATATATGTATGTCAGTGTTCGTAATCCATTAACGAATAGCTAGCTGGAAGAAAGCTAGCTCATGCTTTTCATTTTCTGCGCTTTTCTACAATCCTCTCCATCCTTCCATATCCATTTATTAATATCATATCATATTATTATCATATCATATCATATCATATCATATCATATCGTATTATTAAATGATAGATGAAAAAAATTTTTAAAAAATTTTTTACATGAAAATATCTCTTGAAGCATTGGAAATGACAGATTTAATCGTAATAATACTAATGATTATCATTATTGTCTAACATGTTTCATTATCACTTTAATTACCATTACAATTATTATCATTAACATATAATATGTTTCATTATCATTCCAATTACTATTGCTATCATTACCATTATCACTTAATACATTTCATTATCATTCTAATTACCATCACTATCACTACCCTTGTCATATAACATATTTCATTATCATTTTAATTATTATTACCATCATTATCATTATCATCATTATTGTCATGTATAATATATTCATCGTAATTCACTATTACTTTTTTTGTCTTCTTTTCTTCTCTTAATTTAAATGTCAACCATGCAATATGAATCATAGCTTTCCTAAAATGGCTATAATTTCGATTTAAGAGAAATTACTGTCGTTATGTAAGATATGAATATTTTAGGTTGTAAGGAAATATACTTTGCACTAAACGGTGCATTGATTTTGTTATTCATATTGTGAAAGACGATTAAAATGACCTTATAGATTTCGTAAATTTAAATTTTGACTCATTCTGATCAAAAAATTGGAAATTACTTTCGAATAGTTCCCATTATCCTTATTTTAGAAACTTTTATTTCCATTCCTGTTGAATAATTATCGTTACAATCTTTCTTTATTTCGTTCTTTCTTCTTCTTTCCTTTTTTTTTTTTTTTTTATCTTCAAACTTAAATTTAATATCTGTTTAAATTAAATTATTTTTTGCAGAAATTATTCTCTTTTTTGATCTGTGGTGTTAGTTGAAGTGAGAACAGCAACAATACCAACTACTACTACAATTACTACTTTTATTATTGTTGCTACTACTACTACTCCTACTACTACTACTACTACATCTATTATTATATTAAAAACAACGAATTTGAAATAGCTTGAAATCGATATTTATCGCTAATTATTTATTAAACTTATTCCTTTTTTTTCTTTGTCCCATTTTCATTCATCAATCAATTAATTAATTATTATTAACTATTGTTATTGCTATTGCCAGTAAATGATACAAATTCCTCAAAAGTAAAAAAAAAAAAAACAAAAAAAAAACCAAGAACGAATAGTATGGATCAATATAATTTGTATTCTAATAATTATATAAAATACAAGTAAACAATAACAACAACACCAACAATAGCAATAATCATTGGATTACAAAACGGATATATTATTACTAAAATAAACTCAAATAAACTTAAAATATTTACTGGAAATTCTAAATGAAATTCAATCATACATATATTATTAGTATTACTACTACTATTATACTGTAATGGAATATTGGCAACGGCCAACAACGTTACAATATCATTGTTTAACACAATTTCATCTTATGCTAATAATATTATTACTATTACTTCCTACCTTACGAGGTACATTTTGCAGTGCGGAAATTAGTAGTATTGCTAAAAATGAACAATCAAAAACATTGGAATCAATTAATTCAGCAACTATTGCCGATACTTCTGTTAAGGTTTGTTTTTTTATCAAATTTCTCTTTCCATCTTGTTTTCCCAAATAAAATTAATATAATGTAAAAGTGTTAATTTTAATTAAAATTGAGTAAATGACAAAAAAATAATAGATAAGGTAAATATTAAGTGGGAAAGGAAGGAGAATGAATGGAGGAGAGTGGAAAAAAGCAATATCAATTGATAAATTTGAATTCATTATTTTGATTTTGTTTAAATGAATGGAAAATTTTCATTTTTTTTTTTTTTTATTATTTTTCCAATTCTTGTTGTTACAAATTTATTGGATGGTTCTTTTTCTATTTTTTTTCAGCATTAATTCATCAAATCATGCTAATAAAATAAAAAAAAAATTATATGCAAGCTTTAAGAATACTGTTATAACAAACAGTATTACTATTAAGTACTATCATTATTATTGTTATTATTATTACCATTGTTATTGTTACTATTATTATTGTTTTATTACTATATATTATTGTTATTATTATTATTATTATTATTATTATTATTATTATTATTATTATTATTATTATTATTATTATTATTATTATTACTAATTATTATTATTCCATTTCATCCAATTATTATTCCTCAAATATTACGTAATATTTTCAAATTTTCTAAGCATTTTCTTAATTCTGTTCTTTTTCTTTTTTGTTCATTTGAAAAGATTTTACTTATAATGGAAGAAAAAAGGGTTCGTAACGGGAGAGCGGGGAACGGGGGAGAATGGAGGAAAGAAAAAATCAAATATTGATAAAACAGGTTGTTACTTACTTCTCAACATCAACAATTACTACTAGTAACGCTATTTAAATAATTGACAAACAATTTTGCAACCTTCAATTTTACGACTAAAACCAGTCAGATAAGTAAATCAAAGAAAAAAAAAAAAAAAAGACAGTCATTGCAATGGTTTATACAAAATTATATCAAAGAAAACTATAACATTCTCGAGTTGATCATTTAATATTTAAATTGCTATTACATACAATGCATTTATTGATTGATTGATTGACAGATTTGGAATGAATCGTTTCATTTTATCTTTCTTATGATTATTTTCTGGTTATTTTCTGGTATTTTTGTACCTCTTGGTGATTTATCGTCTTTAACAGTACTAATAGGATTTTATACCTTCAATTCAATTTACCGGATCAGTGATTATAATGATTCCATTTCCTTTTCTGGAATAATTGATCAAAAGTTTGCGTAAATTTTGCAGATAATATCAGATATTCCATTACTGCCATTTGAAACAGCAGATATAATTCTTTTTTTTTTTTTTTTTATGGAATATGTACGTTTGTGTTATGTCTACAGGTGACGAATGTTAATTACGCCTGCGGAATTTTACAAACTTTCAGGTTTGCATTTCATCCTATACACATTGACCTATTATTAACCTGAAATTGCAACCTGCTTAAAAGTGATCAATTTAAAACTTCTAAATTTCATTTATATTCATTAAACACATATTATATTTACAAATGTGTTAATATCATCTATGCATATCATTCATGAGAAATAACATTTCCAAATTTAAATAATTGTATCAATTGATAAATAATTAAATAAATAAATTCAATAACAGAAACACTAACAGTTTCTAATCAAATATTGCAAATAAAAAGTAATGAATTAAGCGGAAATGTTAAAAGCCCAAGTAATTTTCAATAATTGAGAAAAATGAATTACTACAATTTTTCGTTCTGATTTACCATTTTTTTTTTTTTTTTTTTGATTACTTCTTATTACTATTTCATCCATCAAATTGCTAAATATTTTTTTTTTTTTTTAACGAACGAAATTTACATCAGCAAGAATAATGTAACATACTTTTTTATGATTTTCCTAAAATAAATTTCATATATACGGAAAGGGAAGCAGATAAAATGAACGTATAAATGAAAAATTCATCAGTAGAATCCATCTATGATCAATAATTTATGTTAAATTTTGTTCGAACCAAAATTATTCACATTTAAACAATTTCGATGAATGTTCCGGATAAGAAAATAATTAAGAAAATCTATTAATTAAATTAAACTAATTAAAGTAGTAAATGTAAAGTGAATGTCATCATTTAAAGTGAGATTTTCTTTATTACAATTTTGCATTTCGTAAAATAAATAAAAAAGTTGGGTAAAATGTATTACCCAAACTAACTTTTCCATTTTCGCATTCATTTCAGTTGAGCCAAATTTGCATATTTGTTTAATCCTAACTTGGGACAAAATGAAGAAAAAATGCTTTAGGTATAAAATATTTTATCATTATTTCAAGCGTATACATTTAAATTTTTGATATCTGAATATTTTTTTAGTGTGATATATACTAAGCGTAAACTTTACTGATAAATAGATAAATGATAAGGATATATTACAACAAATTTCTTAAATTCATGTAAGAGTGAAATTGTTTTGAATACACTTTTTTTTGTTAGCTCACAAAGTATTACGCTAATCATTCAAGCTTTTACTATTTAAAAGTATTAACATAGACTAGTTAGTGATAAATTTACACGAATAGGAAGTAAATAGATAATCATTTCCATTTTTTTTATCAACTTATTCTCTCTCTCTCCCTCTCTCTCTCTCTCTCTCTGTACTTGTTGAATAGCAAAAGAGGAATCGATATATGTCAACAAAAATATTATCTGTTTATATTAGTGAAACCAGTGGTAAAATTTATTTTTTATTCGAAAACAAATAGGTTGAAAAATGTTTGCATTTTTTCAAATCAAAAAATTAACTTTTTGTATGACTGTAAAAGGAAATGGCAAACATTTAGGAAGATTTTACAAAAAAGAAAAGAGAAATTTGAAGTAATTTTTAAAATATTCTCATTTTACATGATTATTTTGAATATTTCTCTTGATATTTCATTTTATTTCTTCTGATACTTCGTTTAATTTTCAATTAATTTTATATTTTTGTTTAATTTTTTTGGGCAATTTAATATATATATATATTGCAAAAATAAATCAAAAACACTATGATGGTACATGTTTTGACCATTTTCGTACAATCATCGTTTTGTTAAATTTTTGTAAAATTGCCAGTTAATTACCGATTAATTATACTGTGAATAATTGCTTAAAAGTGGAAGTTATCATTTTGATCTGTTGAAATTTTGTCAGTATAATTTCGATAATATTGATTCATTTTTTTTTTTTTTTTGAAATTATTTTAATTTGGCAAAAATACTTTTACACAATGTAATAAATATGCAAACAAATACTTCTTGCCTTAGAGATATTTATCGTTTAAACTATGAAATGATTTGATGTTTTTTTTTCCAGAAAAAAAAAATTTTCTCACTTCGATAATTTCCTACAATACATTTCATTCCCTGATCATTGTTGAAGGAGAATAAAGAATGCAAAAAATTTCAGAGTTGTTGAAATGTTTCCTTTCTTAATAAATATTCAAATCATCTTCAAATCATCTCACACCAAAATGAACAACAACAATAACAATAACAAATAATGTACAAGAAAATTGAAAATGAAATGAAATGAAAGAATTAATTAACATTTGATTATATTTTGTATTTTAATAAGAAATTTTCTGCCCATTTCTCTCTTACATTTTTTTCCGGTAGCAATTTTTTTTTTTTCGTTCTAAAATTTAAGAAGCAGTTGTAAGCATAACATTTGAATAGCAACGAGAATAATTAATCAAAATTGTCTTTCATGCATGCAATTTCACTTGCATCACAAGTCATGCATTTTTCTTTTTCTTTTTTTGCTTTCATTTCTTTTTTCATCTTTAGTTTGTTCCTATTTGATGATAAATGAAGCGATCAGTTTTGAAATATTAAAAAATTCGCTAGGATATTATCCAAAGAATCTTTCGAATTGTTGGTATAGTATATTTCATGATTTTTGATCGTTGAAATTACCATTAAGAACTTTTTTTTAATCTTATGACTTTTTTTTTAAAATCTTATGACTTTTTTTTGAATAATTATTATCATTTGTATTATTACTGTAGTCATTATTATTATTCTCATTGTTTCTATTATGATTATTACCATTCTTATTATTGCTATTATGATTGTTATCATTATAATATCACTATTTTTATTGTTACTAGCTTATTTAACAGATATTGCTATCACAATCCTTTTTTTTCCGATGCCTTTTTCTTTCTTCGAAAATGTAATTTTTCCACTCAAGTGATATATTTTGAAATGTAATTCAAAGATGAAATTAAAATAAGGAAAAAATCAATAAAACAAACACTATTCTATCATTGTCTTGGCTTTCAAGGAATAAGACGAATTACAAGCCAAGTAATATTGGACTAATCAATATTAAAGCAATAATTGAGGAAATGATCTATTTGTCTAATATCGTTTCGAATCACTTTAATATCAATAACCAATAAAAAATTTCTACTAAATCTCTTTTTTTTTTTCATTTTTCTATAATTTATCGTAAACAAACTAAATGATATATTCTTGCTAGTAGTTCAAATTTCTGAACGAATAGAATATTTGATTAAAATAAAATAATCAATCAATAATTTTTTAGACAAAACTATTTATTGTTTCCTTCCCTTTCCCACTTTGTATTATAAAGTCTTTAGCGTTTCTATAATCAACATCTGCTTTATATCTGCTCAATCAAATTAAATCATCAAGTCTTTATTTATGTTCAAACATTTCTTCCGACGCTATTTCTTGTTTACCGCAATAATTTTTACGAGCTAAATTAAATATTGAAAATATAAAATTAGTTTAAAATACAGATTCGGATCGTGGAAAATATCAGTAATAGTATTACTAAGAAAGAAGAATGAAATTGATTTCCGGTTTATTTCCCAAAAAACTATTGCTTTTTCTCCCGAATCCTCTTTATTAAAATTAAAATAAATTCATTAAAGAAAATTTTATTAGAAAAAAGGCGAAAAATTTTATTCCTAACTCATTAATTTTTGTGAAATTTTTTGTAGCAAATATTTGGAATTATATAAAATAAGGTAATGTAAATTATGGAGTTCCATTTTCATTAATTATATATATGTAAATTATGGAGTTCCATTTTCATTAATTAATCATGCAAGTATTACTTTCTTAGTTACTCAAAAATAGCCAAGCTAATATTTATTCCTTTCAATAAATCATTTCTTCCTGTTTTTTCTTAGTTAAATCCTATTTTAGACTTTCATCAGATCTAATTATTAACCAGTTAATTAGTCCGTTTCTTCATTTCTTACTCGCTTAATTAAACAACTATTTGAAAATTTCATAGATGAAAGTTTATCAGTTATTTTTGCTTCATAAATCCCTTTTTTTTTTTTTTTCTTTTTCTCATCGACTATAATATTTCCTTGTCATTATCTTTTTTAAGACAATAATTATTTGAAATTAATAGTAATTTTTTAATGGAGATATATAAGAAGAGAAAGAGAGGGTGAGAGAGAGAGAGAGAGAGATAAGGAAGGACATGGTAGGTTGTTTAAATTACCATTTAGGATTAATCTTTAATGTCATGATAAATTTTTAAACCGTATAAGATACCAATCAGTTTTTTTTCTTTTTTTTTTTCCTTTTTTTTTTTTTTTTTTGTCACTCATTCTTTTGAACATTACTAAGCTTGGAATGAATCAAAACGGCGATAATCAAACGGAATTTTTTGTGTTCCATTCAATTGTCTGTCTATAGGCATCGTTTTTCGTAATGTCATTTATTTTAGCAAACGAAAAGACAGCAAAATGATGTCACATATCTTCGTTGGTTTTAAAAAAATTTTACAAAAAAAAAAAAAAAGAGTACTAAAAATCCAACAAAAAAGATAAAAGGCAGTAAACGATATTGGAATTTATTCAGTGACAAATATATTTGTATATTGTGTTTTTGACTTTTTTTTTAGATTTTTCTTTATTCTTTTGTATTTTGATTAATTATTTATTCAAAATGTTCGATATGAGAATAAAGAGGGAAAAAAAAAGTAAGGAAATGTTTTTTTTTTTTTTTTTTTAAATTTAAAATTATCCTTACATTCATTCACTCACTGTAAACAGTTAATTACGTTTGATTATTTTCAAACTTACACGAAATGAAAAAAAGTTAGCAGTGAAAAGTATTTGTAAAAAGAAAAAGACAATAAAATATTAAATAATCTGTCAGTATATTGAAGTTTTATTAATTATGCATTATTTATTCAGTTATTTTGATTTTGTGAAAATTTCACTGAAAATTTTACCTAATTTAACATTGAATCAATTTATGCTATAATTGTCAGTATGTTTGTTAGTAATATATTGGAAATAGAATAATATAAGTAGCAAATAACTTTTGACTACTGCTATAAAACAATCTTACGTATGTACGATATAAAATATTCGAAGATAGATAAATAGATTGATTGATTGATTGGCTAATCGATCAATTGGTTTTGTTTGAATCTTTTTGTTTATCAAGCAAAAATTCGGTGGCATAACCAAAAAAAAGGGGAAGAAGGAAAAGGGAAAGATAAGATAAACAAGTCTGAAAAGCCTGAGAGAACAATAAAAAAAAAAATGAAATTTTTTGTGAAATTAAATAAAATAACATACCAAAAATTTATTTCCCGGATTACTTTATATGATTTTATGTTTTTTATCCCTGAAATCAGTCCATTTTTAAGTATTCATACTATAAAAAATGTATAAATATACGAAGATTTCACAGTAATATTTTCATTACCATAAAATTATTGAGCAATTATTTCTTCTGCATATTGATTCATTACTATTTGATATCGAATAAGATATGATTAATTCTATTATTTTACTTCAAGTACGTTGTAATAACATATAATATATCTTAAGAGATTTGGACATGAAATAATGAAATGGAAGGGCGATATGATTTCCATTCAATCCTTGATCATATCATAATTATAGATGAAAATATTTTTAAAATAGAGGGGTACAGAGAGAGGGAGAGAAAGGAAGGAGAGAAAGATAGAAAAGGTATCAGTGGAAGAAGAAATAATATCTGGAAAATTTTACAAATCATTTCAAAATTAGATTATACGTGACAGTTTTAATTTCTTATAAAATTAGCAATACTTGAATTCATCGTTGTTTAATTTAATTACATAATTTCTTTTCTTTTTTTTTTTCTTTAATTAAATGACAAGAATTTTGTTCGTTCGTTCGTTCATTTCAATCGAAAATGTGACGTTTTAAAGAAAAATGATTTACTTCTTTTGGCAGTTTCTTTTTACTTTTTTTTTTTTTGCACACTGTTAATTTCTATAATTACTTGAATTTATCAGGACTAAAAAGAAGGGAAAAAGCAAAAAAATTCAAAAGTAAGTCGACTTGTTATTAATTAAATTTACTAAACGTCACAAAAAACAGAAAAACAAAAGGAGTGAAACGAAATAGAAAAAAATGATTGTCCTATTACTGGTATTTAAAATAAGATAGCATATTATTTTGAAAATGATGTAAACTACCAAATGAAAACTGATTCCGATTGTTCTATTTACCGGATTATTATAATTCTTTCAAATTTTTATTTAACATCTTTTTTTTTTGAGAAATTATGCTATGAATTATTAATATTTAATATTCTCTTAAATTCAAGTATGGATAAGTAAATTTATCATTTAAGCTAATTTAAAAATAAATAAATAAATAAAGAGGATTTTTTTATTGATTTATTTGTTATTTACTTGTTTAACTTCTTGCTTTTCCAAACGATTCTCATTTATTCACTCATTTGTGAATAATTTGCATCAACTCGAAAAGTAGCAGAAATTTAAATTTTGAAAACTTTTATAACTCGAAATATCATTTCAAATTTGGAAAAAAAAATTCGAATTCATTTTTCTGCTTTATAAATCGGTCGTCTACCGAATGGTCTTATTTCAGAAGCCTCTTTAATCATAGAAGTGATATGTTAACTTTACGCTGATTTTAAACAATTTCTTTATTCTTATCAACTTCTTATTTAATCTTGCAGTGTTAACAGTTGCAAATGCTTGCCTAAGATCGATGAAACTTAGCCAAACACTAAATCGGTCAAAATTTCCTTACCTTAAAAAATTGGATAGATATGCTTTTTTAAAATAAAGCTTAGTTATTAACATTTATATACTAATGGCATAGTTACTTCCCTTACAATATGTAGAAATTACTTTCTTCCTTTTTAACGATCCATTCAACTAATATTGAATATGAGAAAAAAGTTTCTTTCATTGAGAATTGTATTAACGGTATAGTCATACCGGAACCGGTAGTACTTACTAATAACAATAAATGTGATATTACATTAAAATTTCGATGTACATTCAATACACCTATACACTTACATATGATATTAAGCAAACTCTTATGTACAATAAAAGTATTGTATATCTAATTCTAGTAACGATCCGATAAATTTAACCGCTAAATCTTGCAGTAGTAATGATTAAGTATGAGAAGAAGGAAGAGTAATATTATTGGCTTCATTCAAAAAATTGATAATGCTGAGATAGTGGGAGGAGAAATGATTAAGTGTTATGACCAAATATTAAATACAATTAAAGCGATCGAGATGATAATATTTTATGATTTAAGTATGAGTTTTACCAAATTGTTGTTAGAATTTTTTAATAAATTAATGGGAAAATAATGATAAAGTGATAAAGTATTAACTATGATTACAAAATGTTAACGATATACACATAAAACTTTTAATCGTAAAATGATAACAATTTAGTGTGTAGCTATTTCATAATAAATACAAAATAATTTCATCCGTTTTATTTTACATTCAAAATTGCAGAATGGATAAATGCATCCATCAAATAGTAATTTTACAGAATTCTTCCTAAAATTTATAAAGAGTAAAGTACTAATTTAAACATGGAAAGAAAATAAGACAGAAGATGTTACGGCCTCTTCTTCGAATGAATTATTTGTTAACAAATAATTTCTAGAATTGATAAAGATTGCATTATATGCAAAAAAAGCTACAGCCATTTTAAAATTTTCGAATTTCAAATTTGAAAACTTTTATTCAAATATTCGTAATACTAATGTAAAAGTTAATTCCTCAATAAACGATAACATTTAATAAAATTTTCAGTTTACTTCAAAACGGTCAAAATTGGTACAATTATAAAGAAGGGTGTTATAAGGGGTTAGTTAGTCTAAAAGAGATTATTATTCCTTACATTGTCAACTAGAAGTATTGCTACTATTACTAATTATAGCTTAATGAGTAAGCAAATAAATTCTATCAAAAGTTCTGCTTGATATAATTTCTTCCAGAAAGGATAATGATCGTCTAAGGAAATTTCGATATAATTTTAAAAAAAGCGGCGAAAAAGAAGCAAATATTTTATGAAGTAGGATAAAGTATTAATTTGTATTGTTCAATTCAAGCTTTAATTTTCTCATGTCAAATTTGTCCTGAAATATTTCAGAAAAAAAATTTCAGAACAGTATTACATGTATATATATTGTTCATTTTATGGTAATTATGTGTTTTATACGGTTGGATACAGTAGATTCTACAGTATGGTATAATGCAATATATATGATATAATGTAACGGTATGCTGCGATATAAATTGTGGATGGTAGCATAATTTAAAATAATAAACGAATTGATAGTCTTGGTTCTGTTTGAAAACCTTGTAGTCAATTATATAATTAATTTTTATTTCAAATATATCTTGGGCATATTCGGAATAAATGATGGAATTAATCATTGTGATTATTTCTATTATGAATATTCTGCAAAAATTTTCCCTCATTTTTTTCCCTCGTTGAAATTTACATGCCTAATTTGAAAACCTTTATTGAAATGAGGATATTTCCCGAAATACAAGTCGGATGTTATATTTGCCTTTTACGGTGACATTTTTGGTAAATCTTATTGCATTTCGCAAATTCTCATCTGTTTTATCAATATTTGATTACTGAATTATAACAATTTGGGATAAAAGAGGAATGGAATCTTCTCTTTTGTTGCTATAGCGTAATTTTGTCATTTTAAAGATCAGAATTCATCAAAGAATATTCCGATTATTTTACCCGTACATTTCCCTGAACGGTACAGTGGATACCTTTGTATAATAAAGTGCGCTGCATTACAAATTCGCAATAATTCCGGTTATTTTTTGGTCAAACATTTATTTACATACATACAACATGTCAAATTGAACCAACTAAATCATATTTTTAAGTTTGCGGAGAATTTTTTAGTGTTTTTTTTTTTTTGGAACTCATAAAATCAAAGTAGTGAAAGAGAGGGAGAGAGAGAGAAGGAATCAGTGACGATAAGATAAGGGAAAGGAAAAAGAGGGAGAAAGAGAGTGAAAGAGAAGGAATTTGTATGGAGAAAATATTTTTTTTTTCTTTTTTTAAAGATATCAAGCAAGATAGTCGAAATTACATTTGTAATATTACCACCTTTTGTATACACTTGAAAGCATCGTAAACGAGACGGAAAAAAAAAAAACTTTTTCGGCTTTTAGCTTAATAACATTCCATAGATAGATGAATCATCCTCGTCCCGCTTTCTGCAATTCTCCGCGGTACCAAATACCATTATTTGATCTTCATAATATCTTCTATCAATATATAACCTTTTTTTTTTTTCATTTTTTTCTCCTACATTTACCCTCAATTTGCTTTATACATATTTGTAGCCATTTTACATTTTTTCGTCTGAAAAAGAAAAAAAAAAAAAGAAAAAAAAGAAAATAGCAAAATAAATGGACAAACAAACGGTAAATAGATTGAATATATCGGTTTGTATTAATAAAAAAAAAGAAAACTCTATAGTATCATGTGAAATTGAGAAATAACACAGATCGAGGAAAAATAATAATTAATGCGATTTTTTAATCCGGTTTCTGTAGTGATACATATGTTTTGCGTGTCTGTGAAAACAAGAGATAGATCTTTTCCGGGAATGAATCAAATCGAAGAGAACTGAGAATCGGATTATGATTGACTGATAGTACTTGGATCTGTTGAAGAATGAAATTTAATAACAAGTATTCAAGTATTAATTAACAAATATGTAAAAAAATACGTGTTCATAAATTACTTCAAATTTTATATGACACCACTTCGGATTATTATATCTTATGAGGCCATTCATGCGATAAAATATATCATTCTTTATCATTTTCTATTGGAAATGATAATTAATTAATATTAAAGAATGATTACAGGAAGTGGTGGATAATATAGAAGGATCAGGAAATAACAATAATATGATGGAATGGTCTGATGATGAAGATTTAGGCGGTGAAGGTTCGGGTGGTCAGAGTGAAGGATCCGGTGATATGGAACATGATCATGAAGAAGCTATAGCACCAATCATTACAGCCGAGGATGTCCGGCATACGGAAGTAACCGGTCGAATTACTACTGCTACTCATAAAGGTTTTATCTTTTACATCGTACTATGTTATCTAATATTACTATTTCAAAAATTCAAATCAACCACAAGTGAATTCCAATGATATTTTTACTTATGTACCAATATTGATTAATTATACTATCTGATTAAGTATGTATGTCGAAAATTGAAATGATTTCTTATCCAAACATTTAAAATAATTCTTCCTTATCAAAAAAAAGAACAGTGGGAAAAAAATTACCGTGAAGTTAATTTTCAAATGAGAGAACAAAAAAAGAATAAAGAAATCGAGCATATTACAGAAATAAGAAATTCAAATAATATTTACGATCTCTTCTAAATATATTAATTACATCATTATATGCTTATTTGGTTTGTATTACAATAAAAAACAATACTAATTATACTCTTATTTGGTATGTATTATAACAAGAAATAGTATTAATTATATTATAATTATCAAATGTAATGATATATATTTTTAATAGAAATTTCATACAAGCATCAAACAATTAGTAATACAGTCGCATTCGTTTGTAATTTATTCATTTTCCTTTTTTTTTTTTTTTTTTTTTTGCTATTTTTTATCCTTTGTTATACTT
The DNA here is from genome assembly GCA_013365325.1 of Dipetalonema caudispina. NCBI lineage: Eukaryota > Metazoa > Nematoda > Chromadorea > Rhabditida > Onchocercidae > Dipetalonema > Dipetalonema caudispina. Next base: position 28,868 of record JABVXV010000316.1, on the reverse strand, counting down.
TTTTTGGATTGCTACAAAATTGTCATTCTGACGATGATCGTACCTGCTGATATGATAGCTATAGTATATGAGTAATACAAATAGGATTTCTAATTCAAATTATATGGAAATATTCTTTTACCCTCTCTCATCACTTATAATCTATAAGACTAAAACAATTTTTGGATAAAAAATTGTTCCGATTTAAAAAAAAGAAAAAAAAAAATTGTTCTGAATTGTTCTGATTTTTTTTTTTTTTTTACATAACCTTTTTTTTTTTTCTACGAATAAACAATTACTTTCGGTAATTTCGATGAAACGAATCGTTTTTTTTTTCTTTTGTTGTTACACATTTTGCATTCAACTTTTTTTTTTTTTTTTTATTTTATTATGAACAAAACGAAAATCTATCGAGAAAATTTGTTTTAGAAGAAAAAAATAAAAATTCTGTAATATTTTAAGAAATCTTTATAATATTTCAATGATCTTATACATGTATCATTATCAAATAAAACATGCTGATTGCAAGATAATCAGTAAGCTTTATTAAAAATATCAACGAATCGAAATTTTGATGCCTCCGAAATTTCTGATTAACAATGTACAAATTTGAACTTATTAAGAAATTACATTAAAACATAAAGTTTTATTTTTTTTGCTGCATTTTGGAAAAGCTCATATCATATATTTTTGGAACTCAAGATTTAATGTTGTATAAGTTAGATTGAATTTTTGCAACATTACTGATGTAACACCTCCAAGTGAATTATCAAATTTATTTGAAAATAAATTTTGCAGAACCATCGTTGGAAACTAGGCTACCAACCAGGCCACCTGTTATTGCTAAACCACCAGAAGCTGGATCAGTCGATCGTTCAACATTATCTGTGCTGAACGCATTCATTATTATTTTATGGGCACCATTATTGCTACATTAAGGGTACCTGTCTACAAAATAGCTTTTTCTATACTTCCTAAACCATTAGGTAATTTTATTGATAATATCTTAGCGAAAACTGTGAAATACTTTGATTTTTTGAAAATCATCTTATCATGACAAATCTGATTGGATTATCCATTTTGAAATATCATCGGATAAATGTCAAAAACAAATTATTGAAATCAAAAATCAACAAATTGATAGAAACATTTATCGTTGATCGTTTCCACTTTTACATATAATCAAATTGAATGGCCAAATCTTTACTTTCATTTCTTCCAAAAATAGGAAAATAAATTAATTTTATTCATTTACACAAATGGTGCTTAATATTTTTCACCTTTTTTATCCAAATTTTAAATTTTTAATTTTGAATATATTACTGATAATAACCACTGTGCAGCACATTCATTACATATATATGCGATGGTACGAAATGTGTTGTGAATTTTTGCATTTAAATCGTTGTCATTATCAATTTTTTTTTTCTTTTTGTTTTTTCGGGTAGATTTTATTTACTACCATTTGTTTGTTTGTTTTCTTGCTTGATTGTATGCTTATATGTGTTTTTTTTTTTTTTTTTTAATTTCTTGTATTTGCCATTTATTTTCTTTTTTTTTTCTTTTTTTTTTTTGTTTTGTTGAGATATACAATTTTTGTTTAAAAGTAAAAATTATCATTTATCTCTTATGATTAGATCCATTTATTGTCACTTCCTCATTCTCTCTTCATTTATATTTTTAAGGAAAAATTTAATGAAAAATTAATGAAAAAAATTTTACGAATTTATGCAGGTATTGTTTATTAATGAATTTTTTTTTTTTAACGCTTGACTTTTTCTATGATAAAAAACTATCACGAAACTTTCGATCTTTTTTTCGATCACATATTTGACGTATTCACATAATGGTGCCATTTTTTGGGCGAGCAATCTTATCTGTTAGATCTTTTCAAAAATTACTGCAATGATAGTTTTTCCTCTTTCATTATATCACAATTTATAAATTTTGAAAAAGTTATATAACGAAAATTTAAAATTTTTAACACATTCTAATGTTCCAATGATGATTTATTGAAAGTGAATCTAAATTAAATCCCTCAAGTTTTACTTTTCTTTCCTTCTGCTCCTTTCCAATCCGAATGAGAAAATGAAAAAAATGTATATTGCCAAAATTTGAAATGTATATTGCCAAAATTTCAACTAAAATTTCATTTTTAAATTTATGGGGAAATAATAAATGGAAAAATATCATATCATTCATATTAGCGCATATACTTGTCAAGTGCGAAAATATCATTTATACCACTGCCGCTTTCGATGTTTAGCTTATAAATTATCAATTCCCTCATTTGCATACACTGTTTGTTGTGCTGCTTTTGTTGAATGATAAATTACTTCTCTGTTCATATATAAAAATTCTATTAATTTTTTAATAACAAAAAAATTTAAAAAAAAAAAAGTTTACTTTTGCTCAATTGATTCGTCATCATGTGCAAACAAGACTTCACATTATTTGTTCTCATTCAAAATATTTAAATGAACAAATTCATTAAAAGTATCATGTTTTATTTTCTTCCTACCAACTTTTATAAATGGCGTTTTACTGAATTCATTTTAACTATTATAAAAGTAAAAGTGAGTGGGAGAAAGAGGTAGAGAGAGAGAGAGAGAAAGAGAAAAGAAAAGAAAAATCGTTGTTTTTTAATCTGCAAATTCAATTCATACTCTCAGTTTTTTCCTTAAAAGAAAGATAGTTTAGTTTTTGTACTTCAAATTAGAGATAATTCGTTGAAAAAATTTTTCGAATTTAATCGTATCTTTTTCGTACTATGATCAATTTTAATCATGCAAAAATATCGTTAAAATTATTGGAATTAATCGTTGTTAAAAGTGGAAGAGGGAAGTGATTCAAAATTGTTCATTTAGGAATACTAATAATATTTCTTGTTTCATAGTGGAAGAAAAAAAAAACTAATTAAGGTTGAAAATTGGAAACATCTAAGTTCATCAGATACAGTGATTTGAATTCTGCTTTAATATAATTAAAAGGAAGTAGAATTTCAAAATGATGTAGACGACAATTAATCTTGAAAATATCAGTAATTAAAATGATAGCTATTTCTATTAGCTAATTAGAAAGAAAAAAAGGATGAAAGAAAAGCAAGCAATCATTCATTTGCAATAGATAATATATAGATATATTTTCCTTTTATTTTTTGCCATATTCAATAAATTATCTTTTTAAAAGTAACTTTCAAGAATTTCAAGATCGACAAATTACATTCTGATAGGATAAGCCTTGTCTGGATGAATGATCATTTGGCAAAGTTTTTTGTTTGCAGTGAATTTTCTGAAATTTCAAAATTATTATTCTATTAAGGAAAAGCTATTTAGTTTGTTTTAACAGATAAGTGATTATTCTCGATTTTTTTTTTCCAAAAAAGAAAGAAAAAATAGAAAGAACTGATAAATGTTATATTTATAAATGCTCTGCTTTTTTTTTTGAAAAATGTGAAAGAAAAAAATAATTGAATTAATGAAATATTTTATTTTAATAATGAAAGAAGTTACTTTTTTCAATTTGACAACTATTAAGATCCCTTCTTTTTCTTCAAGTTTTTAAGATATTGGTGATAAGATAGAAAAGCATTCCATGTTTTGGTACTAGGTGAAAATGTCGCACCATAAACTTACACGACAGAAAACAACATCCATAATTAATTATCATATTTGGATGAAATGATTGTCCATACAATAAATGTAGTAATACACCATATAAATATCTTCAGGATAATTTTTGAAATTCCTCCGAATGTTTATATTGTGCGGAAGAATAATCCGCATGAAATTTGTATATTGTTTGGGACAATTTAATTTTCCTTCAAAAATTTTTTGCGAAATTAAAATTATTAATTTCAATATTTTTCTTGAAGGAAATTTTTATTATCTGAAGTGTTAATCATCAGAGAGAGAAAAAAAAAAAGGATTAATTTATTAATATAATGGCGCTAATCTTTATCGAAATTCAATTCTTGCTATTTTTTTGCTTCTTCAAAAATATTTTAAGTAATATACTTCGGAAATAAATTTCCAACAAAGTATTATCTAATTTAATTAATATAATGATGCTAAACGAGATGATTCTTGTGTTCGAAGTCGTTCCGGTAATGAATTTATTTTAGACATTAATTGCTAAATTTCCAATACATTTTTTTTTGACTCGGTATCTATGAAAGATGATATAATTATCATTTCGAGGATATTTCAGCATCTTAAAGCTCTTATCTGAAAATATTGAAATAATTGGTGCGGATTTTTGCAAATTTAATCTTTTATCGAAAGATATAATAATGGGTACGACATTTCAGAAATTTAATCTTTTATCAATTTCAATGAAGTAGTGTTCATTATCATAATTCATTATCATTTATAAATCTTAATCTTTTGCAATCATTTATTCGTAATATTACGTACACATTTGAATCCATCTTTCTTTATGATTGATTACCAACCAGTTTTAAAGCATTTTATTCGTTAATTGTAATTTTATGAAATTATGTTTTTTTTTTTTTTTACAAAAATTACTAATTTCACGCGTATTTTTATTATTTTTATGCTTTTATATCAATAATAATGCATGAAAGATTTATACATTTTCTTTTTAACTTCTTAACGTCAAAATAAATGAAAAAAAAAAATACCTAGATTTTTTTTTAAATGTTTTAATGTGCTTTTTTAAGTATTCAGATACTACTTGATTTTGTTTACATATTATCTTTATTACTTTTATTTTTGTTGATAATAAATTTTCAATAATATTATGACACGCTTTGTAATGCAGAAGATGTTTTATTTTGTTTGTAAATGCTTTTACTATTTATCGCGTAATAATAGAATTCCACGTCAAATACGAGCATGCAACGTAATTAGTCGTTCAGTAAATATTATTTTACTAATAAATGTGTTGCTTTTGATTTGAATTTAGACAAAGTTTCATCAAGTCTTAACCAAATAATACACGATAGTATAATTCTAAAATAGCAATCTGCAAATAAATGAATGATATAATAAGCAGGAGAAAAATGAAATCAGATTAATTGACAAATAAATAAGCCTGGTTAAGCTATATTATTCATAAAATCATCCATAATATAAGGAAGAGAGAGAAATTGTACTAGGGAAAACTAATGAAACAATTGGGAATTAATTTTAGTTTTCATCCTCAAATTAAGATTAAATATTACAAATGAGTTGAAAAAAAAAAAAAGAAGTGAGATAGGAAATGTTTTCTGTAAAGTCATTTTTAAAATGTTCAATATATTGGAACAATTTGGCTGTTTTAATTACACTCATGGGAATATAAATCAATCATCGATAGACGGTTTTGCATATTTACGATTTTCTTGAAAGTTTGTTTCATTTAATTGATGTTTTTTTCCTTTTTTTTTTCTCTCTTTTATGTAATAAAAAATAAAAGAAATTCAGGTTTCGATTCAATTTCGTGTTGAATTTTCGATTTTTTTCTTGGCAAATAAAGGGAATATTAATTAAGAATTGAAAAATTTTAAATTTTGTTTTTTTAAGTAGAGGGAAAATTAGTTAAAACATAGAACTATTCAAATTATTTCAAAATGTTTCAAAACATTTTGTTATGTTGAATTGTTAATTTCACAATATTAACTCAATTCTACATTAAAATGCCCTAATATTAATTCAATTATACGTTGAAATACGGTAATATTAATTCGATTCCACATTAAAATTCAGTTTTTTTACCAGAATTAAATTGTTATGCCTATTTTAAGTTGCTTATTAAAAAAAGCAATAATAAATGTATTTGTTGAAATGATCAATGAGTCATAAATACTAAAATTGATCGTTCGTCTTTCAATATATTAACAGTTTAATATCTCTAAAGGATTCCTAATTACAACATTTTACCATAATTGTAATTAAAAAGTAACCTATTAAGGGAAAGATTGCTTCATCAATTGCCTTATCCCCAGTAATAAAATCAACTGAAAATGAGTCAATTTTTGAATTCATACTACTATCTCACTGATAGTATCAAGCATTAGTAATCAACCATTTTTTTCTCAGTTCGATAAAATGTCATGAAAAAGTAAAAAAAAAAAAAAATCACAAAATAGTTAATTTAACCTATCGAGTAACTTTTGAAAATACTCATTGCACATGGAATTTTAGTTTAAATTAAACTTTTTTATATAAGAGTTTCAACTATTTTGCTCGCTTAATATAACCAATGACAAGTAAAAATTTTGATCCATTCAACTAGTTTGATTATATTATTTAATAATTGCACCTGATTCAAAGTCTTTCATTTCAAATTCGATTTACCTTATTCCATTTTCATCCCAACTTGATTCAGTCAGAAATCTCTTTCCTTCTAATTCATTTCAATTTGATTCAAATAAGAAAAATATTGCTTTAACCATTGTAATTTAACTTTTTTTCTATTTTTTCCAAACTGTAATTAACTGTATGCAGTATCTTTTTAATATATTCATTTCAATTTTAAGCTCCATTTCTTTTTCCAATTTACACATTTCATATTTTCTTTCATAAACGTCTTTGGTATATTCTCAACGTAAAATGCAAACAGCAACAAAACATTTACATCACTTCTATAATTAGAGGAATTTACTCGAAAATTTCATTTAAATTTTTATTTTTGCAAATTGACCCATATTTTTTATGTGTTAATCATTTTGAAAGTATCATTAGCAAAAAAAAAAAAAAGGAAAAACACAACCATATTTTAAGCATAGATTTCCCAAATACAATCAACAATTATTTTATTTTTATTTCAATGCCAAAAGCTATCATTTATTAATTTATATTATCAATTGGACCAAACTATTATAGCTAAATTCTACAACGATGAAGTATTATACTCTCTTCTAGCTTTATTTAAAATTTCCGGAACTTTTGCATAGTGCCAAGTAATCCTAACTAATCGTACAACAATGTAACCCTTATGATAAACAGGAAAATGAGAAAGGAAACAAAATTACGGACAAATTCCGATTAGTTCAACAAGCAATGATGATATGACAAATAGCTTTTTTCCACGCTAATGATCATATAAATTGATTGATAGCATAACAGCACCAATCATTTCTTTTATGATATTATTTATTTATGCAATTTATTTATGATTAATTTCGTAAAAATTGAAAATTTCATAATTTTTTCTTTCTACCATAATAATGATTCATTACGTTAATATACTTTGATGTACTTATTTTAAATCAAATAAATTAAAATGTACTAATTTAATTTTAATTTATCATTTCATTGATTTGCTTTGTTTATAAGAATATTTTTTTTTTTTTTATATCTTTCATAAAGATATTTGTTATTATTAAATGATATATAAGATTGATATTTGTAAAAGTGTAATTTATCTACTGTTAAATTAACATGGAATAAAAATAAAAAGAGCCTAGTTTACCTTGAATTTTCAAAATATATATTTATTCATTAGATCGCATTGAATTGAGAAACTGACAGGAATAAATATTTTCAATAGAATCTGAAATAATTATGTTACAATTGAAAAAAAAAAAAAAAATTGCTACATTATAGTTTATTAAAAATTATAATAATTATTAACAGTTTAAAGCAATTAATTATTATTCTAAGAACTAAAAAAAAAAAAATTTTGTTTTTCTTCTGAATTACTCAAAATTAATTTAACACAATAAAATTTGAATAATTTTTTTTCAATACTTACATTAGTTTAAATATATAAATGCAAATATATTCCGATTAATTCAATTTAAATGTACAAGTGTAAATATATTCCAATTAAGTTATTTCAAACATATAAGTATAATAATACGTACCGTTACGTCAAATAAACGTAAGCTTAATAGTGGTCAAAAAGTGCTGCTATATTTGTGTTGTGTTCATGTAACGATATTGCTTGGTTGAATGTATGGGATGGTATACGGTTAGTTGATTGTATATTATGGCCAGAAAATGATCTTTACCGTAAGGGTCATAGGTCGAGGTTATCTATCCTGTAATATCTCCCGTGAATTTAGCTGTTATTTGAATTAATTACAGTATATGACATAGATTTTCTTGGTGCTAGCATTATAGTATACTTGATAAATTTGATCAGAATTGTATTTATCTAAGTTTGATTTATAGATTGATCAGATCAAATCATTCATTAACATGTCATTTCTAGTATTCACAAATAATATTCTGAATACATTTTTCAGAAATTTATGATAACCATGAATGGATTGTATTATTTTCTATTTGTGATATGATTTTGAAATTGACAAAATTTTCTGGCAAATAATTTTTTCTTTTTGTCACTTCTAAACTTTGCATTTTTCTTTTTAGTATCATAATGCGATTTTTGAACTTGCTTGGTATTTTGGTAATATATATAAATGATTCAAGATTTTATCAATTCACAATTATTAAATGAATTTCGAAAAGGAAAAAAATTCGAATTCAAAAAACTCTAAAGTATGCGCTCATTGAATTTCTCTTCCGATAAGAAAATATCAAAACAAGTTATAGACAAAGCTAAGCCTTTTACAGATTCTGTTATTTCTAGCAGTTTTATATTTGTAAATTGAAAAGTTTCCAAGAAATTGCAACCATTTTTGAATTTTGTGTCGTCAAATAATTGTATTAATTAAAGAATCTAAACGAGCCCTGTTAGGCTTAATAGGCACTAATTTAGTAATAAGGGCCCTGTTAGGCTTAATAGGCACTAATTTAGTAATAATGACACTTCCTCGTACATTTCTGTCAGCTGTTGTTTCAATTTGATAAATTTCAATTTGTAATCCATGATACGTAAAGAGCAAGTGAAAGTGTGCTTGTTAAGTTCTAGTGGATTTCATATCACGTATAAAAATACTTTTAGCCTGTCACGTTAGAGAGTATATTTTGAAACCCAATCTCAGAAGTGCGTTTAGGGGCTAGCCTAATGAATACCATCGAATTTCATAGTTGTTATATCGTAAATTAACATAAGGTTGAAGATTTTGAGCTTATTTTTATCCTAATTGATATTTTGGAGGATTGTTTGGAGATGTCAACGCCTGCATCCATTAAAGCGATGGAAATTGCACGTGAAAAGGCTGCACGACGTCATAGGCAAAGTGATACTGCTGGGTTGGTACCACTTACGCAACCGTGGCCACCCCGAACATACTATTATGTAAGTAAGCTATTAAGATTTTGTTGTCGAGGTTGTTGTTAAGTGTGGAACTGTGTGCTTTTTCTTTTAACATTTTCCTAGTTATATTGACAGTTGAATTCCATTGAAAGAAAATATTACTTAATTTAGTTCGAAAATAAAGAACTTCTGTGAATCAGCAATGAAAAACTTGTTAATATTTTGATATATTACTGGTAATGATTGCTTCAGGGATTATATCGCGGAAGGAATATTGATTTTACCACGGATAAAGCAGGTGGGCGGCAGTATACTAGTTTTGAGGGTGGAAGGAAAGAAATGGAACCGCGATCACCGCCAAAACCACTTACTCCACCTCCTGTAAGTTCTCGATACGCTTTTTATTTAAGAGTACTGTTATGCAAGTTAAGATTAAGTAGGTTCTGTTCAGGGTGTATTCGGCCTATTACTGCCGCTGGGAAAATGGAGGAGCAGTATTATTATTATTCGTTGGTCGCAGTTAATCGAATGATTTCTCCAAGTCGGTAAATAGTTATACCCATCCACAACTGTTCTAATCTCTCTGAATTGCTTAATTTCAGGTTGAAGATGTACCAATCGATGTGGATACCGATGATTACAAAGTAGATGCCGATGAAGTCATTTGCTTTAGCGGTCGTCAGCACTTCCTTTCAAATTTATATCCTGTTAGCGTTATATTTTTTTTCCTTTAATGCACTATCTGCTTTTTTAGTCTATCAGTTTCACCATTTTCCTGACCCTTATATATCATACATATTAAGTTAAACAGCCGTCGACATATAATGTAACAGTGCAGGATGCTAAACGTCGAATTATTGTTGTATCTCGTAAAATATGCCATATTGTATGTCCTGGCGTCCCAATTATTCTTGATTAGCATTTGTTAATTCCCTACAAAACAGGTTACGCTAACGGTGGATGGACATGATTATCCAAGTGTGGAACATTATTATCAAGCCTGTAAACTGTATACATTGGGTGGTGCACGTCTTGCCGCACAACTTCGTAATATACCTGATGCTGGTTTGGTCAAAGCTCATACAAAAAAATTGTTGCGTTCAGCTAACGTTTCATTAGAAAAAGTATGTTTACTACTACTGCTTTTTCCCCAATTTTTTTTTCTTTTATAATTAAATTATATATGTACAAGTGATACTCTGCTGATATTTTAAAAAACCTGAAGTTTTAATAAGTCTCACTTAATGTATCGTACCTTCAGGTTACTTAACAAATATCTGAAAATTTGAAAGTCTTTTCAAAATTTTCATTTCATGTCACTGTGTAAATAAAACACTGAGCTTAGTCTAATCACTTCATTAGAAGTATCAAAACTACTAACACTTTTTCAAAGATGGATTTTTCAGGTCGAAGAATGGAAGCGTACTCAGGGTCCAGTACTATTACATCATGCAATAGTACACAAATTTGTGCAAAATCCTGAACTTCGCGCAAAACTTCTTGAAACAGGTAACGCATTGCTTGCACATACATATGAACGGGATAATATTTTTGCTGCGGGTTGCGACAAGGAGAAGATGCTAGAATGGGCGAAAAATAATAATGGACAAATAATTAAGGTTTTTGTTTTCCCTTGTTATTTCGAGTACATGTTTAGGTGAATACTTGTGTTTAGCATTTAGGTTGGTACTTGTATTTACCAAGGTGATGCTTATTAGCTTGGTACTTTATAATTTAACGCCTTCTTGTCAAGTATTTGCCAAAGCAGTATTTCTTTCCTCGATATTTATTAGCCGTGTGCTTCCTTCTTTTCCAATCTGCAAATTAGTCTTCGGTATTTACTACTTAAAGAATTTGCAATACGTTGTGTGGCACGTTTCAGAACATTGGAAATTTCTCTGTTACTATCCACAGCAACGGTAAGTATTGAGCGGATGAGCCGTCACAGAATAAAATGTTGATTCGTACAACTTCAAGTTAGCAAAAGTAGAAGAAATCAGCTTCGCGCTTTTGCAGATTCCGACCAAAATAGATAATGGGACATTGGTGTACATTCCACTAGTAGGCGAAGGCAAAAATGTTCTTGGATTTATCAACATGAAGGTTTTTTTTACCTTTTTATATATCCAAAAATGAAAGATAGGTAAAGTATGTTAAGAAATTAACGATTTTCGTTTTCTTCTGTAACAAAAGAGGATTTTAGACAGTTAATCTTTCCAAAATATGAGCTGTATCTTGAGGCATTCTCTTTCAAATATATTTTAATGAAGATGTGATTTAATGATAATGGAAATGTAACTTTATGTTAGTTGGCGACTTGCTCTGCATAACTCGCAAATTTGTACTCACTCGGCTCATTAAATTTGACAACTTATCACTCTTTATCGAGCGACATATTTCAGGTTCGTCAACAGCTTCTGCAGTTTAAAGCAACACAAGCAACACAACCACCCCTAACAGATCCGATCATGATGGTAGCCATGCAGACACTGAAACTAGACAGTCCGACAAAAGCGGAAGGTATGACAAACTGAGGCACACATCAGAAAGCCAACATGATCTCGAAATAATCGTGAAGTAATCATATGAAAGCCATTCCAGGAAATTACTGAAGCAATAGAATACCTTCTGTCATAGTGTTCTCTATTTCGCTATTCCAAATTTGACTTTGAAAGGCAAAGAAGATATTGCAATAATTTTCGTGGAATAGCTTTCATTCATATTTCTGGATTTGACACCATTTAAACCGTGTGAATGTTGGCATCCTCGTTTATCATGGCTTCTCGTTTTACCCTCTCCCTCTTACCTTCTCTCCATCCCCTCATATATTTCCGCTGCTTGCATCAAAAAACTTTGCGTGCTGCTTTGATTGACCTACTAGGCAATATGTCTAAGTTTTTTACAAAAAATGATTTTATGCTGGCAATTGCTACAATGCAATGCTACTATGTAGTTTTATCTGTCTTTTTATAAATTTGGAAAAGATTTTCCGGGAAATCTGTCCAGGACTTTCTTCCCTTTATCTAGTGTCCCTCGTTCATGTTAACGGGACGATTAATCAACAAGAAAATCTCTTCTCAGTGGCATATACAAGTTTTGAGTTTTCCGAATTTATGTTAAAATCACAAGTAAAATATGAAAATTTTCTTCTGTGACCGAAAGGCATGGGTATGTATTTTATATATTTATGCTTCGATTTCTCTGTAATTGTTCCCCTATAGAAATTTTTCCCGGTTAGCAGACTGTGCTAACAGCACCCTTTTTACATCTAAATCTGTGTTCATTTTTTACTCAACTTTCAAATTTTATGTTATTTGGTTCTAAATTCGAGACCTACTGACAGTCTCAGGACACTGAAAATACGCTATAAGAGTCGCTGTTTTCTTGGTCGCCGTTTTACCCTGTTCCAATGTCTTATTTACTTTTATATACTACAAGAGGGGGTGTGTGGTTAAAAGTTGGTGCCGAGTGCTTCTTTTTTGCGTTAAATTTGAAGTTATAAAGCTATTTCGTCAAACTGTCACTGGCACAAACGCATATATATAAACATTAGGCTAAAGGTTATTATTGCAGTTTAATACATTGTGGTATAAATCAGAAACTGATCCTTTTCTTTCCCCTTTAATAGAAATTTTTTTGTCAAAAATGGTGAAATAAGGAGCGTGCGGAATTTCCTTTTCCGCTAAATGATGAGCAGGGAAAGTTTACATGATTCTTAAAAATATAAGCAATAAATTATGTCGCAAATTGAACCGGATTGAGCGTATGAGTGTGAGTTTCTCGTTATTGCATGGCTTAAAAATTCAAAATATCGCACAATCATGTATGTATTCAAATTTTCAAAATTACTTCAGAATAAATTGGACCTATCGGATAGGAAGAGAGAACAGTCGGACAAGGGATAATTCCATGCTTTAAATGTCTGAAATGTGACTCCAAAAACACTCTCGTGACATCAGATGCCGAAATTGCGATTACTAATAGGGATCGGAACCTAGGAAGGAACTGCCTTAGATCCTTTGGCTGTCGACCTTCATTTTTCATCAACGAAATCCCATTGTAAACACCAATCATCTTATGATCATATGCATAATATGGAATAATCTGATGGTTCACGTCGTTAGACCTTGGCAAATCTATGATACTGGGTGAATAACTAAGCAACCGGTGAAGTATTAGAATTCACATTGTATTAACATCATCGGGTATTTTAGTGGCTGCTAGCATGATTATATCATCGATATAATTTATCTTCTGATATCTCAGACAGCTTTGCTACATGACTGTATAACCTAAAAATTCCAAATCTAACACAGGTTTTCAATGTCGATTACGAACAATATGAAATAGTGAGATTCAACTGCCAAGCGTAAAAGCACCCTCTTCAGCTCGGTAGATAGCTTCTTCTACATCAACGTATTCCAACGCCGCCTTCAAATATGTCGTATCTTTTCCGCTTTTATGTGCTTCTTCTATTTGTTGGCGTAAGACATACCTTTTCAGAGTTGGTACCACTTCGTATTTAGGAGCATTCAGGAAACCATTATAATCCTTTCTAAAAAAGCGTTCGTTTAACAATGTATGGATAGTGAAAATACTATGTGTAAGAATAGAAGACATGAAGAAACAAAACAAAGGAGAAATAAAATTCAGGGACTAAAAGTGTTCAAAAAATGTTTAAGCTGTTCAAAAAATTGTTCGGAAAATGTTCTCATGAAATGTTCAAATTTAAAAGCACCAGCAGCGAACGAACTAAGATGAAGAATTTAACCTCATTAACAAATATTCCTCACTACTTTACACCACTAAATCAATTAATCCAGTTTCTGGTTTATTGTATCCAAAGATGGAAGCATTTCTGATTGGAAAATCACCAACCTAGAATACCAGAAGTAGAAACATACTGCCGCAAAGCTGCACAAAAATGATGCTAGTACTTTTCGTTTCTGAGCTGCAGAATCAATAGCTTCCAGATAGGACTGTGAAGCTACCACTGTCGTCTCATTCAATAGTTCTCGCTTATCAATTCCAAAATAAGCTTTGCTCTCACTGAATTTCAAATTTTTTGTCTGCGTCGAGACTTCTGAAGAGAAAATAAAACCAGATGAGATGACCCAAATTTCTCTGTACTGTAGTAAAGACTATATCATTTCCTCAGACAATTGGAATTTCAACAGTTAAGATTATTTGATGAAGTGTCGTACTAAATTCGAGGTAAACATTATTTATGAATCAGTTTTTTGGAACATTGTCTCATTTATCGAAAGTTTAAATATATCGAAATATACTGTAATATAATAAAGTTTTCATTATCATTAACTTTTAGAAGTGCTAGTTTATCTATATTTCCCAGTGGTAACAGGAATTAACACCCCGAATATGGGCACATCCCGGTTTCCCCAAAAACAGTGCATAATGTTGCAGTCAAACTATTCTTTCCGATCCATCAGTCAATGATAAATTTATTATCGATCGTTGTGATTTCTACCTTCTCTCGTGAAAAAGTTGCTGTAAAATATATAGACATGTATAAATGGGAAGTTACAAAGTATTACTGGTAAGAGCTGTTTGTGGTTGTTTTTCAATAACTGTAGTAGATGGATCATTGCTAATCAGTGGTTTTTTATTCTTCCACCTGAAATTCTCTTTAAAATTGCACCACTGATAAAATAAAATTCGTCAAATTATATCGTAAGACACATGATCTGTTCTAGATCTTCCCATTTCCCAAAAGTTGTACACTTTAAACTTAATTCCAAAGATTCATTATTTATGGTTCCAATCTTAAGTAACCATTCATTAATGGCAATATATGGGTGGTTCTTAATTCTTGTGCAAAATAAACAGGTAGAAATTACCACTAACCTCAGAACTTTCCCGAGAATAGCTGAAAGGTTCTGCATATAATCACCACTACCAGTTGCTCTCATATTCCATGAAGTGTAAGATTTGGAACTGAAAGAAAAAACAGAAAATGAAACTACCAATTCAGAGCAAACATAACAATGAAAAAGTTTGCTATCAAAAGACAACAAAATATTCTTGAAATTCAACAGCACATTCAAGCCTGGAAATTAGTAGTATCCGACAATACTTACATGAACTGATCAAACTTCTATAAATCTAACCACTGTTTTGCTTCTCTGTGCAGTGTTGTTTACTTTGAAACCTTCAAAAGTACACCATGGCACATTAAAATATGAAACATGAAATAAACCTTTTCGTACCATTTCAAATTATTTGCTAACATTGCCTACTGTGTATTTTAGGAAATATTTCATTGAAAATGAGGATGGAAAAGACTCGAATAGTCGTGCGACACAATTTTTCCATGTTATATGCATATTTCACATTTGTTTTCAACCATTTATTTCACCAATTTAAAATTATTCTGAACAAATTACATATCAAAGGTAGGTATAGTAATAACAACAACAAAAGCAACAACCTCCGGTAAACAGTAACAAAAAAAGTATTTGTACCAATGACCTACACGTCTATGTATTGGATGAAATAGTACTAGAAAATTTGGACGTTTGGAAATATTTTGAAAAATTGGAACCGCAGTAGTAGAGAAATTATGTCAGAAAATAATGGCGGAACAACTGTTCGAAGTAAAATTCAATTTGAATGTATTATACAATTGGAATGGTAAACCAAATATTTTTTCCTCATATCTATCTACCAGGACAACAGGTTAGTTGTTCTTTTGATGGGGAATAAAATTTAAGAAGTTATCATGTTCACATATTTTTACTAATTTAAGGTCCCAGCATCTTGCACTAGAAATGTGAGACCGGAAGGCAACAGTGTCCAGAACCGGAAGACAATAGCAGCCAAAAATATATTAGGTAATGTAAGTGAAACCTTTCTGTTTAGACCAGTGAGCAGAAAGTTTTACATGAAATGTAGACATCTTGCAATCAAGAAACTTTAATAACCTGCACTGGTCGGCTGTTAACTTATCACCCTCTTTACAAACAACGTGATGAGATATCAGCGTCACCACACCTGAAATTTAAACCGGAATATTTCGCAACTACAGGATGTAACATCTCGAGGGAGCTCTTATTGTACATATTACTGGATGTAACACGCATGGCCATGATTGGATACATACGGCTGCTATCAGAAAAGATGTATTGAAGCAATGATTTAAGTTTTAAGTTCTAGAGTCACCAAAACAAAGCTGAATTATTTGCAGGAAGGGGACTTGACAGTATCAAGACAAGATTTGTGACAATATTTTACTTTTCTCCAATTTAGTTGGTAAACCAAGCTTCCTGAGTTGTGGTTCAAGAGAAAACGGAAACTGCATTAGCGGTCCCTCACATAGTTCGACCGTACTAACTGCAATCTGACCACATCGAGCAAAGTCTGACATGTGCAACTCATCGAAATATCTAAAACACAACAGAATGCGATATTTCGAGAAATTCAAACCAGAAAAGGCATGCTAAAATAATTCGGAATAAAGTTTACCAAACTGCGGAGAAACCCTTAGTAAATCTTCTGGATGACAGATAACGATCTATTAATGATTTTGGAAAATTTCCAGACTGATAACTTACTTTTTAACAGCTCCTCGATCTTCGTTTGTAAACATCAAACCACATTCTCCTTTCAACACGCCACTGACCTTTAACGAAAATTATTAGGGACTTATCAGACTAATAGAAACTTATTGAGCATTTTCCATGCATCTATGAATCATCAAAGAAAAAAAAAACTGCTTTGTATCCTGCATTTCCGACAATCAAAATTGAAACACTTCAAAAACCATTAATTCTGATAAGGTATTCCCAACCTTGCTTAATTCACGCGCATATTCTGTGGATGGACTTTTGCCCAACGCTATCGCCATAACATTATTTTTGCCATAGAAGAAACGTGAATTACTTTTATATTTTTGTCGAACCTGAAAATAACAAGAGAAAACATCTCTACTTTTCACGTTACACAATTGTGGAACAGATCACGAAAAAAAACTGCAGAAAACCATCAAATTTCTTTTTCTAAAGATCTCCCATGTTTACTACAGCCAATAAAATGTCAAAGGAGATTCAGATTCAATATTTTCAATAAAATTCTTTCTAATTAAACAACAGTCGGCAATGTTAATAGCCAAATGGCTTGGCATTCAGCTAAAGCAATAAAGCAAAAACATTCAATTATTATTTGCTTTACAACTGATCATTCAAAAAGAATTATATCTTACTTCAATGAACTTCGTTGAGCGCATATTTTCAATTCCGAAAACAAATAAATTTTCGTATGCATCAACACATTTTCGTATTTCGTCAACTAACTTTATCTTCTGCTCTTTCGTCTTTTTTTTTACCCGGGTTAAAGACACTGAAAACGACAATGTAATAATAACAATAAGACAATGCAAAAGCAAAAAAAAAGTGTCTTTATTTGCGTATTTAAATTAAAGATCAAATGGTAGTAACATGTAATGGAAGGCACAAAATGGAACTAGTTAAGTTTTAGTTAGCTTCCATTAAAAGACTGCAACAATTCTGAAAAGTCAAAATGAAACAACAACAGACATCATAATCCTTTTTCTTGTCTTTATTGAAGTTTAATCTTTAATTTGTTGTATTTTACCAAGACTTCAACATAGTACAATTAAACAAAAAAAAAAAAAAAAAGAACACTTGCAGAAATATATGCCTTCCATCAGAATGGACAAGTTCTTACAAACTCTTTTATTGCTTATCTGTATGAATACTAAAAATTTACAGTATAAATAAATTAAAGATTACATGATGTAATCACATAAAAAGAAGTACTGCTACATACAGCCTAATCAATCCTCTGAGCTATCCGGCAGAAAAAAAAATTCAGAAAAGAAAAAGTTACAATACAAATAAATTTCATGAAAAAATTACCATCCACTTCACGTTTTGATTTTGGCATCCTCAACAAAAAAAAAAATTCAATACGTCTTCTTCAGGACTTTCCTAAAAAGTAAAAACATTTTTTTTCCTCTTAAAGAAATAATAATAACGAGAGAAAAAAAAAAAGCTCGAGTAATTAATTAATTAATGATGTATGCATCATGAAGTATTTCATTATTTGATCAGTTTGTGAAAAGGGAGATAAAAAAAAGTTATCATATCATACATGTTAAATTAAAACTACGCTAATGCTACAAGAAAAATACCTTAAATGGGTCACTACTAAAGAAAAAAAAAAAAAAAAGACCAACAAACTTAGTGTACCTTAGAGTAACATCCCCAACCCCGCATTCTCTTCTTGGGTGACAAAATGAACCCTTCCCCTTCCCCACCTTTCGGTTAATTAAAGAAACCTCACCTGTTTAAATTGTATTCCATTTTTAACACTTTCATACCGAACAAATGAATCCGTGTCAAAACCTTCTATCGTCTATAACAGCGTTGAACACCGGTTTAGGATGGAACCTAACCTCACTTCAGATTAAAGAATTGACAAATTAATGGAATTCAATCTTACTGATTATTTTATTTAGTTTAGCTGACTGTTAAAAGATCTCATATGTTTACTCAAACTTACAAATAATGCATAATATAAAGTGCAATTACATGAAACAATTATAACTGAGATGAATTGTTACGTATATGTAAAATTTGTTCAGAACAAAGATAAACAAAAACATCTCATGATATACGAATTTTACATTCAAGGAACAAAAGTGTTTTAGGAAATGATGATAACTGAAGGGAATACAATCACTAATTCGATGAATACATAAATTTTGCATCATTCCCAAGATTGCACGATATCCACAAATTCATAACCGGTTCGATTGTTATAGATAAAATAGAGCTTACGAAAAAAGAAACAGTTCCAGAAATGCTTAACAAAAATTGTGAATTTAGACAGAAAAGTCATGAGTGATGATTCAGTTGTATTAGAATTTGAAAATGTATTATACTAGCAGTACCATTATATTTCTTTACACAATAATATAATTGTAACATCGATTTCGATTCCATATCAAAAATATAATATATAAGTATATAAAAAAAAAAAAAAAAAAGGAAAGAGATTAGAAAGACAAGGAGACAAATATAATTTAAGGTTAAATATATTGGGTGCCACATCCAACCGATTATTCACAGTCAACCTTACCGTTATCATGGAAATTACTGTTCTAACCATTTTATAGTACTCCCCAGTTGATGAAGAAACAAACCTACGATCAAAGTTTTGACAAAATGCTGGAGATTTGAGGTTTAAGTAGTTTAAATTTGAATTGTCAGATCTATATTCTAATACCTTATTTTCTTCTTTTTCAAGGATAGGCTTCAGTGTACATTGCTAATCTTCCAGAATTCAGAATCACCGAAAAAATCGATGAAATCTTGAAAACCTGTCAGGTGTATGAAATCTTTTGCCCCACCTCCCTGATAAAATTTTCAATGAATATGTATTTATATGATGTTCATTGAAAAGAGTTCATTTGAACAACAATATCTTTCGTGAAGCTTATCAATCCAATCCTACTAATTATCAAATATTTTTACGTGGAAATCTCTACAAGTAGAAAAAACTACCACACATGTGTCGTGCGGAGAATAAAAAATATCAAATACGTGAGTCACGTGGAAAGGATAGCTTTCTACAATAGCTGTCAAACACGTGTCACATGAAAAGGGAAACTATTAAACGTCTGTTAAATGAAAAGAAAAATTTCAAAACATCTATTATGAGAAAAAACATCTGTACTTACATCATTTAGCACCGACAATATATGCTGAAAACAAATACGATGGATATCCAACAAATCAGTCAATTTCAAGAATGCTAAATAAGTTACAAATACGATAAACTAGAATAGTAAAACTTACATTACAAAGGGAACAATTTTATTCCACGCAACACAGAATTTTATTTAGACTGGGAAGCTTAAACCTTGCGGAAATAAAGAAAGTAGTTCACTTTCCACCCTTATCAAAGCACCGAACTTCTTGAAAGATATAACGAACATATGAAGCAATACTTTGATATCCATTGTTTTCTAGAAGTTATCGTTCCTTAGCGTTACCATTTCAGTAACCACAGCAAACACTATTTATTTTAAAAAGCACTAGACATATTATTTTTTTTAAAGACATTTTTTGGCCACCGTGTCTTGATTCATATCTTTTGTAATCATTTCTTGTATCCATGAATGGTTCAGGACGTCCTTCAACGGTAAGCGTTTAGTTGGATCTTTTTGTAGAAGCTGAAACTTGATCGCGTAAGTAAAACTATTTTCAAGACTAACGACAACTAAAAAAATGGCCCAGCAATTTAGAATCATGAAAATAGAGTGACAAAAGCGAACTTACAAAACAACTTTAGAAGTACGTGTATAATTTCTATTTCTTCCAAAGAACATTTCAGCATAAAATAACAGTTTTAGTAAGCAAAAAAACAAAAAAAAAAGCAAAGAATTAAGATAAAACGCTCACTTATCTTCAGATAAACAAAATTAAATCTAAGCTAAGATTAGATACAATCGAGAATTTTGTCTTGAAAAATAAAACACAAACAAACTTTTGATATAAGATCTCTTGCACCATGCGGTACTTCAGGTGGAAAGGCATACTTGCATCTACGAATATTATCGAACGTATCCTGGTATGTCTGAAGTATTTTGATGATATAAAATAGGGTCATACTGAGCAGGAATTCGATTTCTAGCTTGAGCAACTGAACTAGAAGGATTTCTTACCAGACAGGTAAATTAGATGTATAATTAAAATAACTTTCAAGTTCCTCGGACTTATAACCGCTTTATACTTATTTGCAGTTATCGATAGTTAAGGAAGCAAGTAAGTTATTCTAAGAACATTTGCATAATAAAAGAAAATAATAAGGAATATTCAGGGCATGAATACCTTTGCTTCAAATGCAGGTTTCCCAACTAAGAATTCATAGAGCATGACGCCAAGAGACCAGTTATCAACCATAGAATCATGCGTTCCGTTCGGAACCATTTCCGGTGCTAAGTAATCCAAAGTACCACACACTGTAGTTCTTCTGGAAGAATTCTTATAAGTCAAAATATTCATTACGTAACAATTTATCAAATATTCGTAATAACCAAGGTAACCCATAGAAGTATAAAATATGAGAGCAATATCAGCATGCAACCGTATCATTCTATAACTATTCCATGAGACCTTGCGGTTTTTGCACAACTTCTGAAAATCTCTGATTTCCCAACTTATATTAGTACTGATAATGAACAAACTTTGATGATGGTTCATGTACCGACCATCCAAAATCTGATATTTTCAAATCACCATTTGCACTAATAAGAACATTTTCAGGTTTCAAATCTCGATGCAGCACTTTCTTTTGTTGACAATATTCCATAGCTGATGCCAGTTGGTACATATATTTGGCAGCTAGTTCGGGTGGAAACGTTTTCATCTGAATTGGAATTTCACTTCCAAATGAAGAAGATACAAAATTATACATAGTTGTTGTACATCTAAGCAACTATGAAACAATCTATCCAGTTTTTAGTTTTTCCTGTTTAGGATGTAAGTAAATTGCACTATCGTATTACCTCCTGAAGACGTTGGAATAGACTTCCTCTCGGAGCAAACTCCAAGACCAGATAAACGCGGTCCTTATCGTGGAAATATCCATACAAGCGCAAAATATTTGGATGCCTGAAACAGTACTGAATTTCGATCAGGCATGAAACAAGCAAATTACTTTCACAATTCAAGTCAAAACAAATAACAGCAACACGATGATAGGAATTGAAATTAATTACATAGATTTCTTCTAAACAATAAGCTTTAAATGCTTATCCCAAGCCGCAAGACATATAAGTATCAACCCGAAATGTTCACCTCAAATGGTACTGAATTTCGATTTCACGTTGTAATTGACGCTTCAAATTATTTGATCCCAACTGTGCTTTGTATACAACTTTAAGGGCAAGCACAAATTTGGATTCAATTTCTCGAGCCAAATATACATTACCAAATTTGCCTCGACCTAAAGGACGGCCAACTTCGAAATCATTCAGTGTCCATTCACGAGTCTTTTGTCGAGTATTAGTAATAGTAGTTTTTTCAGCATTAACATCGTTTCTTGTTGATTGCTTATTATCCATTGTAGGATTTCTGCAATATGTCTATATTTTTAAAATGCCTTTGATGGATATATTATAACCCTAAATCTTCTTCATCAGAATATCAACAAACCTATTCTATCGATAATGCTATTACTCAGTAAATTAATTAATAAAGGTCAAGGTCGAAGATCAGCCATCTCACCTCATCCCTTCACAAACTATTCAAATTCATTATTACCGGCAGAATTTTCAATTTAAAAATTTCCTTCACATCCGTATTATGAGACATTCTTTGGACGAGACGATCAGACAAATACGAAAAGAATGGGTAAAGTGCATGATGAGAGATTGATAAAGGATAGAGAATTAGAAAGCAGCACTATTTTTATAGTCTTCTCATTCTCTCGCTTCATTGTGATTTTTGAATGATTTGATAGAAATGGTAGGAATATTTTCCACCCATTGATTATAGCTCAGGCAGGGAAAATTTCCATCAAATTAAACAATTTTCAATGGTTCTAAAGTTTTTCAAAGCATACAGGAAAAATTTCAGCAATTTGAAAAATTTCAACAATCCAAAAAATTTCCAATCATTTAAAAAAAAAAAAGAAATTTCCTTAGCAAATGAAAAGTTATATTTTCTCATCAATTCGTGAAATCTTTTTTTTTTTTTTCCAATGATTTGATAATTTGATATCATCCTGTTTATCCATCAATATTTAAAAATCATCATAACATATATCATAAACAGCATAAATTACAAGTATTATCATAAAGATAAATATCAAATTAAAAGATGATATTGCTTATTTTGTTACATTCATCTGGAATATAACAGAATAAGTATTCAGTAATAATGTGATAATACTATCTATGGGAAGAGAGAAATTTATTCTTTTGTTATTAATCCTTATTAATGAGCGCAAATAAGATTTTATTACACAATGTATAAGAAGACAAGTTTACTCATGGAATGAAATATATTTAACAACATTTTGTTTTTATAATTTGCTTTCTATTTTATTTTTCAATTTGCCCATTATTTTTCGAGGATCCTTTTTGCTTTCCAATTTTACAAGATTCTCTGTAATCTATATTCATTTCTTATATGAAAATACATAATTTCATGATTTATTAACTTGAAATTGATATGGCAAAAATTTTAGCCAAAATGAATAATTTTGAAAATTAACCTCTACTTACAAAAATACTTTTTATAAGTATCTTTTTTTTTTTCTTTTATCCAATTCTCTAATTGCCTTTTTTTTTTTTTTTTTTTTGCTTTTCTGTCAATTACTATATTTGAGGGGGAAAAAAAAAAACAGGGAAATTATCAAGAATTATTTTTATCGGTTGAAGATTGTCCAGTTCCATCGGATTGTGTACCACTTTTGCTAGATTGTTCAGCTCTACCAAATTGCATATTACTTTTGCTATTTGCCAATGCACGACAATCATCAATTCGTGCTTTTACCTCGGCAATTAATCGATGCAATTCATCGGTATATATCTGAAATATACCAAAGAGAATTCGGAAAAAATTCAAGATGTATTATTTAAAATAAATTATAAAATATATTCGAAATATAATGTTAGAACGTATCACCAAATAGTATATTAAGTAAAATAAGTTTGGTACATACTTTCGAGTAAATTAAAGTGTATTATTTTGTTAATTAAGATTTGCTAATTTAGCAATTAAACGATATTATTGTGTTATTTAATAAAGTATATCGATACATTTCTATAGTATACTATCATATTATTCAAAATAAGACGGTATATAATTTAAGATATATAATTTCATTATAAAATATATTATCATCACAGAATCCGTTCAATATAAGTCATCGCAGTATGTCAGGATTGCAAGCATTGGATAATTTTGAATTACAATGAAATTCTTTGAAAATATAAAGCAGTACTGTAAATGTTTAACGAAATTGATGAAATAAAATGGATAACTGGGAATATATATTTGTTATAGACTTTTTTCAACAGCTCTTTCAGATTTTTATGAATATCACCATAAACTATTGAAATAATATTGTGAAATGTCGACATTATTTAAAATCTGTAACAATCAATTTTGAAATCCAATCCATGAAAAAAAAAAAAAAAAACTGGCATTAATTGCTAATTTATGTAGGATATACTTATGGTTTTCAAAAATTTAAAAATTACACCTTCCCGATATAAAAATATATCATATCGCTTTTAATTGAGAAAAAAAAAAAAATGGAAAAATGTTACCTGTTTAGCTTTTGGACTTGTATACATATAATACGGTGTTTCCAATGTTCGTGATGTAAATGGTGCAGTTTCTGCGGTTTTAACAATTGTCAATCTTTGTGATTCATCTACTGAAGTTGATTGCTGATCACCTAAAGAAAATGCAGTGTTAATAAATGCTTTGGTTTAATTAATTTCACCCATAGTTTTTTTTTTTTTTTTTTTTTTCAGGAAAAGTAAAAAGGTGTCATATACATGATCAGTTGAACTTGTTTGAAAATTCTAACACACAAAAAAAAAAAATCAATCGATATTGATATATTTCTAATATGTTGAAATAATCGAGTTAAGTTCACAATTTTGTGTGATTAGAAAAGAAGAAAAATTATTCTTATGAGCATTTTTTATTTTTGTATTTATTTGCTTCGTTTTTCATTTTTTTTTTCAAGCAATTATTACTTCTTATATCTAATTCATAATTTAATTAGTTAGTTTTCAGATTAGAAATCTATTTCATTAATTTATATGGCTATCCTTTCGCCTAATTAATCAATCGCCCAATTAATATTATATGTATGCTATCTGAAGTGAAATTTTTTAGTACACAAGATAACCAATACAATACATTTGATATCCTAAGCAAGATTGAAATAGCTATTCGTTTAATTTTAATTTTAACTTGTAATATGACAAAATTGAGTATAAATTGCGCAAATTTACAAAGACAAACTTAGATTTGAAATATTTGGTAACATAGCTGATGTATCAACAATTGTTTTCATGCACAATTTTTGTGGTTCATATATTTGCGGTGACACAACCATTACTTGATGGCTATAAAATGAAAGCAAATTCAATGGTTGAATTCATGCTATATCGGTGGGGTCACATACATCTAGCCCTGGAAAATGTTACCCATTCATAATCTGTTACCACTATAATCAAAAAAACAAACAAAAATTATATTTGGGAAATTGAATTATTGTATTTTTGATAGTTTTGTTGGATTCAATAATTAACAGTAATATCATAAAATTTAAAAATTAACTTCATATTGGTTCTAACAGGATGTGCATCATTTTCTATCACAGGTAGCATAGATAATTGGGAGCAGGATACTTCGTTGAAATATTTGTTATTATCCATATTAATGTATGCTTGAGCAATATGTTCGTCAGTTTGGGTACCTTCGCTTATCTGAATCGTTATTTTTTTTTAGCATTCTTCCTAAATATTATTAGTTTTCCTTTCTAATATCATCATAATTTTTATTAGAATTATCTAAGAAAGAATATATTGGCTGAATACAACAGAAAGTTATAGTAATATAATATGATTGAAGAGAAATAACTAAAGTTAAATAATTAACATATATGTAAATTTTTGCCCAAAAATAAAGATAACTGATTTTTAGTTCGATTAATTTTCAACTGTTTTCGAAAAAATAACATTAAATTTTTCATGAAAATGAAAAAATCACTAAATTAGCTCCATTTATGACATCATTTTCCGTCGTACTTCTTTAATAATGCCTCAAAAATTTGATAGCTTAAAATAATAAAACTATCATTATAATCTTCAACATTCTTGAATCATCATTTATCGTGACACACATAACCATGATACATAGTCTTGAATCATCATGATGATTCGAAGAACTGTTTAAAAACCAATTAAAATCCAAGTGATTAATTACCATGCACAGTGCACGACGTATATGTTCTGCGAGTGCTCGCTGATCACGTTTGAATCGTGGTAATGTCGTATTTGAGATTGTATCTTTACGTTGAATTTTTCGTTGAAGCCTATGTTTGCGCCACATACGCCACAAAGAATGAAAATCTATCTTCGTCTAAAATCGAGTAAATAGTTACTACGAATTTAAGTCATTGATTTAATTAATTTTAATTCCTTTTTTTTCCATTTCAATGTTTTAGAGTTAATTGTGATATTATAAATTTCTGGAAGTAAAGTAAGAGAAACAATAATGTAATGCTCCTTCAATTCTTTCACTGAAAATTATAAAATTTTACTGTTTTTGATATTAATCCATCATTTCAAGAATTATTGAAAAATTTTGCAGAGAACGAAGCATTAATTATAGAAAATATTTTATTCCATCTAATGAATGTTTCGATTGGATGTTTAGGAATTTCTTTGATGAAATTTTTTTAAGCCTGAACCAAAACCTAAGTTTTTGTTGAGTTTCAGTAAGATTACGCTGACGCCGTAAAACTGTTGAAGTAGTCACCAATAGTAGTTGTACATACTTCCAAGATTATCATACATAAATCATGATCATGTTACTTCATACATCTTCTATGATTTCTTAGTCAGAAATAAATAAGACTTTATTAAACTCATATAGTTCAGTAGTTTTTATTTGTTGAATTCAGATTTAAAGTTCAATAATTAAGTACAAAAATAAAGAATTTATTTTACCGGAACTTTTATTTTTTCAGCTGGAACACCTTTTTGTTTGTACTCCTCTAACGATGTTACCAGCAATTCCTCAAATAACCATTCAAGCTTAATTTGAAGAACATTGATACACATACTAAATAATGCAAGTCCAATCATTATCAGTCCAAATATCACAAACATATCCACTGAATTTGTTGGTGTTACATCGCCTAAAAATATTTTGAAACTCGATTATTTAACTTTTGCATTGAAATTTAAATTACATATTTGTAAGTTTCAATTTAAAACAAAATCTTTAAAATGTTTATAAGCAAGGATGAAAAAAAAAAAAACAGGGATTCTGAGGAATTTTTAAAATGCGTAGTAACGCTGTTGCAAAATTAAGTAAATAATGTTGAATAAAATTTATAATAAGACTAATAACAGGTACAAATAACTTACCATAACCAATAGTAGTAAGTGAACAGAAAAAAAAATAGAAACTTTTAAAGTAATCCCAATCTTTTTCAAATTTCATGAAAACTGCAGCACATAAGAATACCCATCCGATAGTAATACCAATCTTAAAATATATTAATGTATTCATGTGACAATGAATGAATGGACGAAAAAAAAAAATAAAGGAATTAAAAATTTAAAATTTTAATGGATGAAAAGAAATGAAAGCAAAAATTAAGAAAGTTATTTTTTTTGTTCAATATTGTTTCTTTAGTTTATGATTAATCATAGAAAATCGATTGTTAATTTAAAATATATAAGAATGAATGAAATTTATTAGCTGCAACAATCATATTTGATAGTAAAGGAAAGAAATACTCAGACAAAAATTATCATATTTATTTGAAGCGAAATTTATAATCATTTGTTGAATAAGAAATATTCGAATTGTAAATTATTTAATAGATAAGTAATTATTGTTGCTGATCAAATGTTTATGGCTAAAATAATTTCGAAATATTTTCCGCTTGTTACCAAATACAATACAAAGGTAGGATACTGATTATTTAAATTAATTAATAAATATTACTGTTAAGCTATTAGTGAATATAATATAAAATTATAAAGATGAAAACAAAGTGCATTTTTTTTTTTTTTTTTTTTTTGTTCTTGCAACTGCAGTTAACAAAAATGATGAAATGAAGAATGGTATTTGAAAAATTGAGTAAACGAATGAAAAAAGAACAAATGAATGAATGATTAAACGGATACAGACCGGTGAATGCTGCTCGTAAACGAAATGATAGATAAGAAATAAAAGAAAGCAAAAATAATTTTGAAAAAATTTTTAAAAATTACGAAAATAGCATACGGGCAATAGTAATGGAATATCATCATCGTGGAATGAATTTTTATTTTTCTTTTCTATCGATTTACCGGAACGAATCCATGCTATATATTCCATTAAACTGTAATTGAAAATAAGGAAAAAAAAAGTTGCAAAATTTTGTTTACAACTTCAAAAAAAAATTTAGTAGTAAACATAATACATTATTACTAGTATCAGTTGGTAAACTTTTCCGTTACTTTACATATTCAATCAATTTTTAATATTTCTAAACATTTTAATATTTTAAAAATATTTGAAGTAATGTCATACTAATCGTCATTATATGTAGTATTGTCAAAAAATAGCTAAATCAATATCTGAATGAATGAAATTCAAAATTTTGTTGCTAAATTATACATTGATGAAATTTAAATCATTTACAACTCAAAGATTCATCGTAGATCTCTAATTTAATAATGAATAATTTCAAACTTTCATTGTATGTCATAGCATAAACTCATTTAATCTTAAATCTGAAAAGATATATAATGTTTATAAAAAATTTTGATTTTAGACTTGGTCACAGTTTGTGCTAAATTTGTTCATTAGTATATTATTTCATCTATTTTACTCGAATTAATTAATTAATTTATTATTATTATTATTTATTATTATTATTATTATTAATTATTATTATTATTATTATTATTATTATTATTATTATTATTATTATTATTATTATTATTATTATTATTATTATTATTATTATTATTATTATTATTATTA
>JABVXV010000315.1:0-72188 GCA_013365325.1 Dipetalonema caudispina | reverse complement strand
ATAATAATAATAATAATAATAATAATAATAATAATAATAATAATAATAATAATAATAATAATAATAATAATAATAATAATAATAATAATAATAATAATAATAATAATAATAGCAATAATAACAGTAATAATAATGATAATATAATGGTAATAATAATAATAATAGTAATAATAACGATGATAATAATAATAATAGTAATAATAATAATAATAGTAATAGTAATAGTAATAGTAATAATAACAATATGAGTGACTCTATTACTGTTTGCTATCAAAATTTTTCATTTCTAATTCATCCACTGCTTTAATTGTCTGCTTAATTCTGTGAAATGTAAATAATATCTCACTTTGATAATAGTGAGCTTAAGTGCTTTCAGTTTTTTCAACATCCGACAAATAGATTGTAACTCATTTTGTGACAACAAACAAAAATAACAAACGAGCTTTTTTCCTACTTTTTCTTTTGGGTTTCAGAAATCAACAGCAAAGTTTGTATTTGAAAGATCCCGGCAAGTGGCAGTAAATAAAATAGATAAAAGGACTGCAACAATTATAGTGTTTGCGTAAGAATATATTGGAATCACATTTCTTCAGATCGGCAATATTTGAAATATATAATAATACGTATACATGTATATTAGAAATTAATAATAGTAAAGAATGCTATAAAATTAATTAACTTATCAATATGTTTACCGGTAGTAAAAATAGTCAAAATATACCGGTAGTAAAAATAGTCAAAATAATTTTAACTTTTGATTTGGGGAAAAGGGAGAGACAAGAAAAGGGGAAAAAATCTGCATCAAAGTTTGGTGAAAATGAAATTGTTTAAACGAAAAAACGATTTGGTAAGCAATTGTTTGTTGCAACGTTCCTTACCATTAATTTGTTTAAAACAATTAAATCAACAATATGATAATTTTGAAGTTGTCGAAATTAAAAAGTGTGCTAAAATAGCAAAACATAAAACAAATGAAATGTTTTGCTAATTTGTCTAACATATATGCAAAAATTCTTCATAAGCTATGAAAAAATTTGGGCAACATGAAATAAAGGAAAGAAAGAAGGAAAGATCAGATGATACCACTATGTACTGTAATAGATGAGGAAGGAAAGAAAATGAGAAAATGATGATAAATGATTAGATGAAAACAAGCTTTACAAAATATCAAAAGGAAATCTAATCTATCGATCATTGAAATGAATTAAATAAAGCTACACACAGTGAAAGGAAAGAGGATATTCTAAATAAGTTCTGCTTCAAATAACACAAAACTTGACTTTATCGCCTGCCGTAAATTTAAAGGGTGGAAAAAAGTGGATAAGATGGAAATGAGCGAAAGAGAAGAGGGCAAAAAGAGCAAGTAATCATCAAATAACAAGGAGATAAGCAACTTCCGGATTTAATTAACCGGTAATTCGGATATAGAATTGACAAATTGATTCATTTGCAATAATCATTTTTTGAAATGAACATATAATTTCATCTACGAAAAGTTTAAAACCAGTCCGTTTTAGATAAATTTTACATCCGCCACTACTATTTCTGATAATTACTTCAATTATCAGACATCGCATCCTCTAATATTAATATTCGTTGCTTAAATTGCAGATAAACTATTTATTAAGCAAGTACTTCATAACTCATTAACAATCTTTATCAAATATTAAAAATTTTAATACAATCAACAATTAATAAAAATAATCATCATATACGGTTGAATGAATCAATTTTATAATAATATATTTCAATGATAATATAGCGTAATATTTTAATAGCACTAATATTAATACTTCAAATGTTACTAATTGTAAAGCCATGTATGTCAAATTTATTTGACTGTTATTTTTAACTTCAATTTTAATAATAATCGTAATGTTACTTACGAGATTTTTAAATACTTCAGTGAATGTATTTTTTAAACTTCAACTTAAGTTATGGAAATAAAATTTATGGGAAAAAATAATTACTCTCAAAATGAAACAAATTTGTCACCTTTTACAAAGTAAGTAAATATATTATAGCAAATTTTATTCCGTTACTTTTTCGTTAATTTTTTTTTTGAAGTAAATTGGGATAGAAAAGTCATTCTATTTAGTTTTCATAAAGTTTTTGGCCAAATGCAAAATTAATCACATCGGCTATAATCTATATCTAATAATATTAATTGCTGTATGCATTAAAGGCCCATGAGGTCAAGTAAACATAATGGTATTTCTTTTATTATATATATATATATATATATATGTATTTGTATATATATATAAGTCCACAAATACATCAGCACTAAATCAACAAGCTTGCAATATGGAAAATATCTTATAAATAATGGAAAAAAGATAAGCTTGAGCTAAAGAAATTAATTTATTTCATGACCAAAGGATAAGTGATAAACTTTAGCTCAAGTAACACTCGTTATTTATCAAAAAATAATCAAATAATATCAGTCGCTCAAAAACTTGAAATAATCAAAAGTTGGTCACTAAAAAAAAAAATAAAATGATTATAAATTGATCGTTCAAGAATACAAAATAATCAAAAATTGGAAACTTTGACTGAACGATAGCAAAAGACAAGTAAAAAATTCTAATCAGAATTCTTATCAAATATTTTTAAAACAAGCTTTCGAAATATTGTTAAGAATAAGAAAAATCAGGAAAGACGCAGATATTCAAATTCATTTTGTGTGCCATTGGATTATACGTAAATACTAATGCAATAAGTGCTTTAGAAATGTATTAAGTAAATAGAATGGAAATCAAACAGAAGTTCTATAATTTACATAGGAAGTTAGTATAATTTGTTCAACTTGAAATTAGCTTCCTCTTTAAAGGTATCCATAGAATAAAGAATTAGTTTGATCACTGATAATCATAACTTTTCTGTAATATGGCAACTTTCAGTGACGCCTAAAACCCAACATTAATCACAAAATTATCCCATTTTAATCTATCAATCAATCTACTGAGTGTAATTTAAAATGTTTAACAGCAAACAATTGTTAAGATCTCTTAATTTATTTGTTCAGGACTTTCTGCATAATATTTCTTTTTTTTTTACTTTCGTTACTATCATAATGATTGCTATAAAATGGCTAAATGGAATATCAGCAGATATGTTTGAGTATACTTTAGTCTTACATATTGTCATCAAAAAATATACAAACAATCTATAAATGATTTGAATTCAAATTTAAACTTGAATTAAAATAAGAAATTTACTTCTCAGCAAATATTCTGTTCAGTATATATATATTTATTTAAATAAATAAATATATATAGTAAAAAATAAAAAAATGAAAATTTGATTCGATTTAATGTGTTTTATATAAATTTGTGGAAGAATGTTTGAAAATTCCAAGGTTAACAACTAAATTTATATCACGGAGTAATGAATGTTTGCTGTACGAAATAATCCAATTAAATGGCTTTTTTTCTTAAATAATTGTTCAAAAATTCATTCAAATAAATATTTGTCAATATTGGAGTGCATAGTTTAGTGAAAAAAAAAAAGGACAAAAAATGGAATGATTAATTGATAAATATATAATAGTAAGTATAAATATTCTTTAATAAAAAATAATTGTTGCATTTATGAGGCAAAAAAAGGATTACAGAAGTTTTAGTTATTTAAACCATAAGCTTGAAACTTTTAAAATCACAAAACGTATCGTCGATTAACAGCAAGCATTACCAAATTTACTTAAAGAAATATTATAAAAGTGATATTATAATAACTAATTAATTTGTGATTGAAATATAAATTTCGAATTTACCAAAAAAAGAAATAAGCTGCTTTTCATTTTAGATTATTTTATATTCACTCCAAAAGTTTAATATGTCTGTAAAATGCAAATCATCATTATTTTCGCGATGATAATAGAAATAGCAAAGAAAGTGAAATGTTCTCTCTTTATCAATTTCATGCGATATTTCTCTAATTCAAGTTAGCAAAACTCTGACATTCCATAATTACCTCGAAATCATTTCTGTTAAAATATTTAATTAATTAGTATTTTGTCAAAGAAAAAACATTCAACTTATTTTAATTATAACAAATGTTTTGTAGCATAGTTTTGTTTTTTTTTTTCATTCTCTTTCCCTTATCTTTCCATTCTTTGGCGCCTTCTTTTTAACATTTCTCAGACAAGAATGAAATTTAAAACGCATTGGTATGTATTATGAGAAGGTTTCAACATTCTTCTTTTCAAGACTTCGATCTTTGACCTTACAATACCAGTATTTTATATTGTGATATAATATGTTACCCAATTCAACAATTCTTACAAATCCTTAACTGTAAACTGGAAAAATCACTTCTCTTCTTTCATAATTTTTCATTCAAATTTATGATATATCGTGTCATTTAGCAAAATTTGGCGAAATTATTTATTATGAGTATATTGTTTGCAGTAATTTTGTAGTCCAAACTATTTATATTTGATTATAAAACTTGAGAGACTAATAAAATTTGCTTCAATGATGAATAATTTTATGAACGGTGAGAAAGAGCCAACTATTAATTAGGAAGTATTTAGGATTATTAGCTTTCAAATTATGATGACTTAAAATTAAATATTCTATCACGTTGAAGTAATAATATTAGTGGAAAAAATTTAATCGAAAATCCGCAAAATTTCAGCTGTGTGTATAATTTTTTATATCAACACTATTAGTTGAATGTTGTTTTTTTGTAATTATTTGAATTTCATTACTTTGTCTTGAATGATTTAATAAATTATTGGGCAGTAAAGAAGATGAGTAAATGAATATTTATTGGACTATTATAAAAACAAATAAACAGAAAAAAGCGAAGGCTATGTAATAGCAAATAGTATAACAAATATTTTTCTTAATAGACTTTAATTAATCATATGAAATAAAAAATTATAAGTTTTTATGCATAAATTTATGAGTGTGAAACAAACAATTATTCAAAAAAGTGCATGCTGAAATTTCAACATTCTTTAATAATTGTTCGATTTTTACATCCTACAAGATAATTTTAACACTTTAAAAAGTGAAATTTTCTCATTGACTTATAATTTTAAGCAGTAAGAACGTATAATATTCTTTTTTTTTTTGTTCTTTTTGAATGAAATGATAAACATTTAAAATTAATGATTCGGCCAAAAGATAAAAGTAAGGAAATATCTCAAAAGGCAAACTTTGAGAATTTTTTAAACAATAACAACCGGAAGCGCTAATTAACATAAGCCGCACGACTTGCGACAATTTTCATTCATCCAAGTATTATGTGTGCATAATCGTTTCAATGCCCAAAAACCACAGTAGACGTTTGTATCAGTACATCCTAAAATAATTTTCTGGAAGATATTCCTGAATGTTTCATTAATTATAGATTAAAATTACGAATATTTGGAAAGGAACAATAATTGCTTCTCATATATTCCAAAATATCTGTTGCGCTTTAATTGTAACCATCTTTTTTTCTTGAGTATGGTTGTTTGGAGTTTACCTTTACTACAATACATGACTGTTAGTAGTTCAACATCTTTGTCGCTTAAAGCTTTCCGTTGACCTATAACCTGAAATAATTTTAAAGAATGATTTTACAGAAGAAAAATTACATTTATTAATCTGAAAGTTTAAATTTGTTGAAACTTTAGTAAAATATCCATTTGCTTACTTTAAGAAATCGTTCACTTTGATATTTTGGTACTATAGTTGGCTTTTTTGGATCAACTGCTCCGGTATACGGTCCATAATGCATGATACTGTAGTAATCATAGCTTACACCATAGCTGCAACTTTTTCGATCCTACAGTATTTTAATAATGTTTCATAAATTCTGAATTGTTTCAAACAAACTTTTTCTTTTTTTTGTTCGTCATTTAATATTAATACGAAATAAATCAGTTTAACCTTGTGAATTTCTTCGAATCAAATACAGCAAAATAGTCGTATAATTTCGGATTGATATTTTCCCATTTAATAGTAAGATAATCATCACGATCCGAACGTAACTGCTGATGATTTATACCCAATGCATGTAATGTTTCATGAATTATTATGCCAAAATTCTGGAACTATATCAGTTACAAATTTCGATAATTGTATGTAAAATCGAATATGTGGAAAGAGGTATTACTTATTAATTCTATCAAAAGGTCACAGGATATCTACATGACAAATGCAGTAGTTACTGTGCTTTCATTTGAAGTGTCAAATTAATTAGTTAATAGTAGAAGTAATTTACTAGCCAAAAAAGAAAGTGTTAATTATACGTAAGTATTTTTACGGTCATTTATTTAATCCTATTAGCTAGGCTATTTATTACCAATTCAAATACTTTGAGTCAAGAACTGATTATCAAGTATTATGCAAATTTTCATATATAGATGATTTTTTTTAAGATGCAAATCAATCAATTGCATCGATTAGAACCAATTTCCATAAAATGCAATATTAATCAAGTTTCACGAGAAAATTTTTTAAACAGAATAAAATATTAAAATATACGTTTAAACAGCATAAAAATGAAATATGAATTTTCTTCCTTTTTTGATTTAGCAATGCAGTTAGATATACTCTATTCCGTGTTATACAATAATTTACCTCTTCACAAGCAAAACTAAGATAAATCGGATTGAAATCTTCCACTCGACCAATATAACTCAAACCACAACTGAAAATTCTTTCATTAGTGTTAGACTGTATTATAGCTAAGTTAGATAGCACTATTAAATGATTTTACCTATAATTAAAAAAAGGAAAAATTACTTACATATTAGATTGTGGAATTTTTACATAACGTAAATGTGATTCATTTGGTTGCGTTTTAACAAGTTCAAATTTTATGCATGTTTGTGAACCAATTTCATCCAACGCTTTCACTACTAACTCTCCCTCACTTATTTCTGTAGTATTTTCACATTAAAATAAATATAACAACATAATTGTCAAGTTAATGTAATAAATATGAAAATTAAATTGTAGTATAATTTCGTGATATATTATTCAATTATTGTCTACTGTAAGTAATATGTAACATTTTATTTATTAAATTTTATTGTATTTTTTTATTATAAATATGCATTAATTGCATAAATAAATCAAATATACTGACAAAAAAAGGATTGATAGAGACATTGAAATTTAGATAACTTTGATTATTTATTTACCAACCAAGAGATGAATCTAAAACATATTTAATTGGTTTAGTAACGTTCCATTTCTCGTTTGGTAAATCATCCAGAAACAATGATTGTCGTTTTTTTCGTACTTCTGGATTATTAATTGAATTAATTAAATAATTGGATTGCTGTACACTTAGTAGTATATCATCTTGAAAAGTCCCATCATCTGCAGGTACTACCTGGAATATCAATGCAAATTTTATCGAAATTAAATATTGCTTAAATAATCAAAAAGTAGCTTTACATCCTCAACCTGTTAATTAGCATGGGTAATATATGAATTGCACAGGTCATCTATTAGTAAGACAGCATTTTGGTAATACCATACTGATAAGCCAAAGTTTTCCCCTTAATTTTAATAGCAAAAAAGATTTTTAGCATTGTTTAGAGATATATTATGACAAATAAACCGAGTTAGCGATGCCAGCAAATTGTAGCAATGAATTCTTCACTTGTTGTGTTCGCATCAGTCTCAATTCGATATGATCTTCTAAGTTATCAATATCTTTCATAGAAGTCCTTAAATAGTCTATTAAAGTAAGGTTCATTAACTGAAAGAAATCTTATTTTCATAAGTAACGAGTTTATTCGAAAGCGTTATTCAGGAACAGTACGTGGTTCGACGTGACAAGCTAAACGTATTCTAATACCCTAAAGGTTTGACTAATCATCAATGTATGACTCTTAATACCTTTATCATTTTAGCTACTTTATGTTTACCGCTGCTATTATCATCCGTTAAATGAATTTATTAGAGAAGGAAATTTTTATTACCGTCAAGCATAAATGCCAAATTAGGGCAGTGATTTATTAGTTAGATTTTGGGTCGGAATTCGAGAATTAAACGAGCTTATGATGTTGAAAAGTGGAAGAAAGAAAATATTGAACTTTTTCGCAAGATCCATTTCAAGACCAGCAATTTGCTCACGCTTTAGCGTCGATTTTTCTTCTTGCTGCGAACATTTCACCTCATATAAGCATGTCTTCTGAAAATTTTTCCTTCTATCAATTCTATTTTTACACTTTATTTTACTCACCTGTCCGTATACATCATTTTGACCTAGGAAATGATTCATAACACAGATTAGCAAAGTTACAACCCTATTTTATATAAAGACTAAACGATGATAAAAGAATGGAGATATTTGCTGGAAATTAAAAACTGGAAAATATTGATGCATTAAACAATTAGGAAAAATTTCGATACTTATATTAAATATGCATATCAATATTTCACTTAAAACAAATTCATTATGTACATACTAAAAGAGTTTCACGATTTTCTTTTTTCAATTCCCGGAATGCAAACCGCGGAGCACCAGTAATCAAACTCTCCGGTACATTTTTAAACACATCGACTCGGGGTATTTCTGGTACAGGTGGAAAATGACTGGTATTCTATAAATCAGAAAACTTGAAACAATTTCAAGAGTTGCATTTGAAAATTAAATAAAGTTATTATTCAACCTTCAAAATTTTCTAAAAAAAAGTTCTCGAGAATTTGGATTTTTTGAAACGATCGAAATTTCCATTTCTCTTAAATTTGTATTTCATTTTTCACTTCGAGAAAAAAATGGTACTTTCAATTTCAAAATTTCTCACCCTATTTACACATTAATATGAAATTTTATTGTTAATTAAGCATTTAAATCTTACTTTCTGCATGAGAACATTGACCGTTTGAACTGTTACCCATTTTTTTTTCCTGAATGAATCAAAGTTTTGCATTAATGTGGTTAACGAAAATTTTAAAGTAAGTTATAGTGTTTATGTATCTGCAATACAATGATTAATTA
This sequence comes from Dipetalonema caudispina, assembly GCA_013365325.1. NCBI lineage: Eukaryota > Metazoa > Nematoda > Chromadorea > Rhabditida > Onchocercidae > Dipetalonema > Dipetalonema caudispina. The sequence continues at coordinate 63,233 of JABVXV010000315.1, read as the reverse complement.
TCGTTGAATACTATGCTATTTTCGATAATACTATTAAATTTAACCTGCACTTACTATGTGCCGGATACCTATAACAAAACATTTGTATTCGTAGAAACACATGCAGTGGTATGTGATCAAATGGAATCGGGGTGAAACGTTCCATCAGGAGGGGAATATCATCAACATTCAAGAATGATAACAAAGAAGACTGCGGAGGTAGAGATAGGGGTAACGGCGGTGATAGTGGGAATGATGGTGGAGGTGGTGGTGGTGGCGGTGGTAGCAACGGTAATGATAGTGGTGGCAGTGGTGTTGGTGGTGGTGGCGGTGGTGTTGGTGGTGGTGGCGGTGGTGGCGGTGGTGGCGGTGGTAGCAACGGTAATGATAGTGGTGGTAGTGGCGGTGGTGGCGGTGGTGTTGGTGGTGGTGGCGGTGGTGGTGGTGGTAGTGGTAGCATCGTCAAAAACAGCTGATCATCAGATTTGCGTCTGTTGTTATAATGCATTGAAAAGGACGGATGAACGAAGTGTGACGATGGTAAAGCAGGGTACATTACCATTTGTGGCTTGCAAGTTATTCGTTGAAAGATTTCTATGAAAGAAATTAAGATGGACAGCATATCGTATCCGTGTCAATGCGATAAAATAAATTTGGCAAGGAAATTGAAATAGAATAGCGGAAAAGTAGTTAAAATAAATGTTGAATGATAAAGTTTAAATAAAAAAGGAATGAAAATGCTCACTTAATATACTGTTATACTTTCATCAATATTTCAAAAATGCAGCAACATATTCATTAATATTAGTCAGCAATTAGTAAGCTATAGAAATTTTTAATGGCAGTAATAGTTTCTAATGGATTGAAGCATAGGCAATGTTTGCGTCCTTTGTATTCGGAGCTGAAATACTAATTGTTAGTAACATTGGTATGGAAAGAAGAGACAAACAGGTTTTCTTGATTGTCATCATTTAATGACAGGTGAAAAGGAAGCCTATGACTCATCATTCTTGGCTTATCATATATCATAGTTTTAAAAAAAAATTAGAGTAGCCAAGATATGTTGATTATATTTTCATATAATACTGATGCAAAATTTTGGTGAAAATATTGAGCAGTACAAGTATAGAATGCAAAGTTATGGTTTCATATTGTTTCATATTTGTCTCATATTTTCTTTTACATATTTCTTCATATTCTCGACAGAAAAAGTTTTATTAGACCAATTGTTTTTTTTATACACTATTAAATCAGTTTGCATTGACAATAGTTCTATCAATTGTTTTATTATTGTTTTATGTGAACAATTAGCAAATGGAAAACAGAAAAAGGGGAGAAGAACGGACGATAAGAATTGATAAATTTGCAACAACTATTAACAAACTTTTATTGTTGAGGTAATTAAATAAAATCAAACTAAATATTAAACGATAATTTATAAAATGAGTCAACTAAACACTTTATATTATTTTACATGAGAAAGGTAAAATACAATGTATGCATATTATTTACGTCGATTACTTTAAAATCCCTAAGAAGATTAAGTTTATCAGTTAGTATCATAATTCTTGCAACAAGTCCTTCTTAAGCTTCTTGGTAATTATCATATTATCATTAATTATTTTCGTAATCGGTACTTCCTAGTAAATTATTAAAATATAATTATGTTAAGATAAGGGTTCCTCGCATTTCTAATCAAAAAAAGAATGGTTTTCTAAATTAATGTGACAAGAATTATAGGAATTTATGAATAATTACAATAAAGCGATAAACCAACATTGCATTTAATTTTATATCAAAATTCCGAGTAAAAATTCCCGAAGATATTGAAGGTTGAAAATTTTCTTCTCGTTTTATAAAAAAATTTGTTTAAGTTATCTTTTTTTCTTGAGAAAAAATTAATGCAGTTCTATTAGCAGAAATCCAAGTCAAAGATTAAACACTGTGTTAAACAAGAAATCATTTCAGAAGAGAATGAAAAATTTTAAATAAGATAAAATTTTCAATTGAATTAATTCAATTAAAACTATTATTTCATTCTTTCAAAATTTGGAAGTCATATTGCATTGCACAGCTGAAACTACAATTAGCAATAGAGATGGAACAATTATGAAACTTGAAAATACAGCAAACATATGGCTAACACACAGCGTTATGTATGGCCAGAGCCATGATTGCTACTATAGAACCAAAGCTATGGACTATTAGTCTATGGCCAAAGGCACAAACCAAGCAAGAGAACAATGAGAAACAAAAGAAAATCCATTGAATTGAATTAATCCAAGAGAGAAAAAACCTATCGTGAGTTTTTAATTTAAAAAATGATATAAAAAAGAATACGGTAGTAGCAAGAGAGAGAGAGAGAGAGAGGGAAAAGGTTAAGAAAAGAAATAAAATTATGTTGCAAGTATGTTTTGAAGATATGAATCCCATTCATTGAGTATGCCAAACGATGGGATAAGTTTAACCATCTCTGTCATGTAGTGTATTTGCTCCTGAAAAATGATCTGTTATCAGTTTAATTAATAGACCAAATTAATGACAGATAACGAGTAATTAACAAATCTAAACATATATACATATATTTATAACAGACATAAATTAGCTAAGTAACTTTGTAGATGCAAACCACACAGAAATGGGATTTCAGCCCAAAATATAAATGACTCATTTTGAGGTAAGGAAGAAAAAAGCTTACAGTTATTGGGCAAAGTAAAAGCAATACATTGCCCAGACGAGTATCAGCTGATTCAAAATGTTGATCTGAGTACCATCTGTACAATTCATTAACAGCTCGGTTCCTTGCCAGCTGAATAGTACTTTTTGTTTGAGGTGAAAGAGTTATACCATGTGGATTCCAAAACGTTATTAAACGTAAAGCCATAAGTTCACCTGGAAAACAACGGCAATATTCACTTTCGTCGTTGAACTTAAAATTAAAGTTTACTTTAAAAAAAAAAAAAAACAACAATAATAATCTCATATTATGTATCTTTAACTTTAACCAATCACTTATAATAAATGTTAAATTTAGAACTCTTGAAAATCATTCTTTTTATTAGTAGGTTTCCATAGCATTTTTACATTAGCATCTTTTGCCAAGTTTACTAATTTTAAAAATTAAATTCAAAATCAATATTTATTTTCAAATGTTACACAACCTATTGTTATGTAAGTTCATAAAGAATGGTTTATGCATACCAATAGTAAAATTCATATCGATCATTGGAGCAATTAATTCATCAATCAATTGAGCACTTCGTTCACCATACATCCTGAATTATTCTCCCTAAGTTTTTCATCAAATTATTAACTTTTAAGTTTTATTAATTTCGCATGAAATTTTGTTAGCAGTAATATCATATTACTTATACATTACATTTGATATGCTGATAATGCATTCATATTAATTGTACCACATTAACTGTTTAATTGTTGATTAATGAATGATGCATATTATGATTAAGAATTAAAAACTTACATATATTTAATTGCCTGATTACTTTGGCTTTCATCCGGCATACTATTCGGAATATTTCCGGGAATTATGAATGTATTATTTATAAGAATTATTCGATCACGAATGCCTAATTCTACTGCATGAAAGATATTATCCAATAGCATATATCGTAATGCAAAACGTCGTAACAATTTTGATTTATCAAATGGATCTTCTATAGCACTAAAAGAATAACAAACAGCAATTAATATTCAAACTATTAAACAATTATTTATTGTTTTGAACGAATTGTATTATCCATTATTAATAATGATTGCAGAAAATAATTGTTAATGTTGTCAGAGTGAAATTGATTTTTAATTCCATTGATATAACTTTCGCTTGTATTTGCTAAATGATAATTTCTTAGCCAATTAATGATAATTAGTCGTAAATATTTTAGTATTATTAAAAAATTTGTTTTGGACTTTTGTTAATAATCATCTATTCACTGAATTATTTATTCATTCGAAGTTTTTAAAATAAATTAGAAACAGGAAAAAACGGAAAGAAAGAAGGATAATTATATCTAAATATATCAAAATCTTACTTAAACTCTTCAAGTCTTAGAACCCATTCATGCATTAGAACCACTTGTACTTTAAAAATATCAACATAATCAAGAGTAGAAGCAGGTCCTTTTAACATAATCTCAACGTTATCAAGCACAATCTCTTCAACACAATGACATAACATCATTCGTCGTCGTTCTCGCTACAAATTACTTGCAAAATACAGTACACTGTATTATTGTATATTTCGCGTTCATTATTTCAAATATCCTAGAAAAAATATTACAGTATGCAAATATCTCGCTGATTAAATGAGACTAGCTGTCATTTGCATACTGGAATTATTTGTACTTTCAAAATTGTGAAGATAATTAATAAATTATCTTAATTTTTGTTGACTTCTCCATCTCTTATTTATGATCCCGAAATAAGTTCAGGTAATGAAGAGTAGAGTAATTGAATTACAATTACCTGTTTCCTATAGTCATCTGCTAAACGAGCTATCAAGCCTCTTTTTTGTGCTGTTAGAGTTATGCCGCTATCGTAACCGGATAGTAAAGAAGCATCTCTTCTCTGAAATAACAAATTTGAACCAATCCTAAGAAATAATGAACCGGAATATACAAATATCTTTGAGTGATTGAATCATCTTCTTGATTTCGACTGAATAATCATTCCAGTTCATTTCTGAGATGTCTACCGTGCATCATTATCAATTAATGTATGCTAGAAATTTTGATGATGAATTCAATTTCTACTTGTTTGTTGGTGATTTATAAATGTTTCAGTAAATTAATTTTAAAAAGTCTACAGAAGAATCAAACTAACAGTGGCAATAGGTTTGTGTGATATCATTTTGAATGAATTATTGTTTGAGATGAGATTAATGAATTCAATCGAATTTGTTGCTATTTGTTTTGAGTTTATCTTTGTCACTGATTGCTGATAATTTTCATAAGGATGCTTAAGTTGGACAGCTAAATAGCAAATAAAAAGTTAAATAATAAAAAATGAATAATTATTAAATGATACAATAAATAATATCATTTAGTAAGAATTTGCACAATAATTCAATGGCAAAACAAATATGGAAGCAAATTATGAAGTCATGGTAGTAAAAATACCACTAACTAATTCGATATATGCACGAAGTTGGCATAAAAATAATTGTTTTCGGATTGATGGAATTTGCTGTCTTATATCCGGATATATTATTAAACACATATACCGTATTATACCATTTTATTCCTTACTTCTTACTTTCTATTCTTTCCGCTAATTATGTATTAGACAAAAAATGAATTTAGTGATTTTTTATTATTTCAGTCATAAAACAGTGGAATCAGTGCGCAATATCAACGGCGTATTTGGTCCAGAAATTGCTTGCTAATATACAGTATAGGTAGTGAATGAAGTTGTTTTCGAAGGATAAGAGAACGTTGAAAATGAAGGCGTAGTGAACGATCATCGGACTAATTGAGAAAAATCACTAAAGATAATCTCAGAGCTAAGCGAGAAATTGTCGAAGAAGTCTATGATGACCATCGTACCATCCTTTAGCATCAAGTTAATCGGCAAAATGAAAGTGTTTCAAAGCGCTTAAAAAGGAATTTTTAAAAATACGTTTGCGAAATTAATTAAAAAATCAAGCTACAATACATAACCTTTTGCTAACAAATATTTTTCATATTTGTAACAAATACTGCAGCACTTAAAAAAACACAAAATAAACAATGCTGAATATAACTTTTAAAACGGTTTTGAAAAATGATAAAAATGACGGCATGGAATACATAAAGATAAAATTTATCTGAAAAAAAGGCGGTAAAAAATTGTGTTCTTCCCAATTCACATGCCTCTTATCGGTGATAAGAGATATGTAAATTACTCAGTTTACAAGCAATAAGAAATGCAAGAAAAAGGCGAAGAACCATTCAAATAAATATATGGCAGTTGAAAGAGGTTTGTTTGTATGAAAAGTGCCGAAAAAGCAGTTTTTTTTCCCATCCATTTAATACCTTTTTAGGCTTAAAACAGTGTGAAATATACTTGATTCCTTTAACTTCAACAGTATCGTATATCAACGTTCAAGCATTTTCAGAAAAGAAAAGAAATGATGCCAAATACAAAAAAAGATAAATTAATAAATACCCTTCCGATCCATTCCCATCTGTTCGCATTTCTTCAAACGACATGCTCGACATGCACATCGAGCATCTAAAATAAGCATGACGACTAATTTCTTGCATTGCTAAAACTTGTCATTGTTGAAATTTCTGCAGAAAGATAACAAATCGACTTATCATTGCAAGCTTTCTGATGAAATTAATCATTTATGTATATTTGATGGGTAATGACCATTTCTTTTATATAATGCTAAAATTAAATGTGTGATGGACTAAGGCAAGAAGAAAGAAAAAAGGAAGCAAAAATAATCAATCTTAATCAATAATAATTCTTAGCATATTTAAAAATTTCATTTGAATGTTCAATTTAAAATATTAAAAAAAAACAAGCAAACAAAGGATGAAGAAATATTCAAATATTTTTCAATATTGATCATTTTTTTTTTCTTTTCCTTTTTTCCCCTTTTCAGAAAAGACGAACTTTTATCAACTCGACATGTACCTCCTCGATGACAATAAAATTGTACTCCAAGCGAAACAGCTCTTCGAAAGAATGCATTGCAACCACGACATGATAATACACCATAATGATAACCATCCGCGATATCACCACAAATCCGACACTCTTCTGGATATACTCATACATTTATTGCATCGATAATTATTAACAAATGAGTCCTTTTAAAGTACATAGAGTTACTCAACTAACACTGGAGCACCTATCACCAGATATGATAATAATTGAATAATAATAATCATATCAAATAAAATTAACATTTTAGTATTAATCGAATTTCACCTTTATAATAAATATCAAATTTGCGGGAAATTCAATCCCTTTTCAATAAATGAAATTACTGCAATAAATGTTTTACGATCCATTTAGTGTAATAGACATTTTAAAAAGTCCTTCAGAAAGACATTTTTAAAGAGAAAAAATGTGATTAAAAAATTTAAAAAGTAGTTGACCTTTTTTCATTGTAAATGTTTTTTTTTCCTTTTTTTAGTCACAAACTTTTTGTTTCTAAAATATCTCGTCTTAACAAAATAATGCAATCATGAAGTTAAAAAAAATTAGCATAATATTAAGGAAGATATTATGTCTTTATAAAATGTCCGTCAATCTTTTATTTGATAAAATTACAATATATTGATGAAAAATTTCTGTTTTTCCTGAAAAAGTAAAAAATTAAATCTGTAAAGGAGGAAATAAATAAAACAATACTAGTTGAATAATGAAAAGATTTTTTTCTTCTTCTTAAAAATTTTTATTAAACAATTTGCTTTTTTACTTATATTTTGCTGTTTCCACTTAAATATTTAATTTCTCCTACTTTTTTTAAGAATTAATTCTGTTGAAGTATGTTTAAAATATATACATTGCTGTCAACAATTTCTATTAATCAAATTAATAAAACTTAAAAACAACACAACGTCTGCAATTTCCACTAATTTGATGACTAATTATTGAGAAATTTTAACAGAACCTGACAGTATTCTTATCTTTGACAATTATAGATAAAATGCTAACTTTTATCATTTATCACTTCTAATCACCCCAGTCATATCTCATTTTCTAATAAATGATGTCGTGGCTGAGCTTTGGATAACCTCTTGTTATTTATTATTCCTAATCATCCTAATCGTAATTCATTTCCCATTCCATAACGTCTTAACTATTCCCTTATCATTTATCAGCCTCTAATCATCTTAATCATATGTCATTTCTCATTTCATAATATCATGTCAGCAATTCAATTACCGAATGAAACATACAAATGGAAAAGAATAGAAAAAAGGGAGAGCAGCTATGTTGCAGAAAAATGAAACTTACTAAATTTCAAATTTCTGCGTATCTCTATGTGCTTCCAGAAAAATCAATTCTAATAGTGAAGTAGTAAATCATTTCTTTCTTATTATCTTCTTCCAACTAATATTCACATTGTTATGATGCCACTTTGAAGTTACGAAAAGTTGAAATTAGAAAAGATTTGACTGGAAGAGAAAGCATTATTATAGAAGCGTAAGTCATTAATGATTGAGCTGACATTAAAAGTTTCAGTTAAACACAAATAAAAATTCAATTTTTTGACTCTGTTACATTAAATCTTTCTTGATAAAGAATAGGAAAAAGGCAATATAATTTGATTTAGAAAAATAGGAAGAAACATTTACGAAAAGCGTCTTTGTCTCTTTATCCTAATAAATAATCAGGTCTAGTTTAATAACTATTTATCTATTAACTAGACCATATTATAAAATATCGCACAATATGCTTGATTTTCACATATTGTAAGCGAGCAAAAAGTAGGACTTGAACTGATTCCAATCAAAATTAAACTATAAAGCGAAACTGTTCGCATTAAAATATATTTCATTCATTCTATATCTACAGTTGATCCAACTGTAAATATAGAATGAATGAAATGTGACATTTTAGAGTGCGATTTCTGAGATTTTTCCTAAGAATGAAACTTGAATGGAATTAAAAAATAATTTGAGCTTACCCGATCTATTGAGACTATCCAATATCTCAGTCATAATTATTTTAAAGTGAATATTGTTGCCAAAAGTACAAAATTGAATAATGATGAAACAGTTAGCGAATCGATGGTATAATGACGACTGATGGTGATGACGATAATGATGATGGTAACGATAATGATAATGATGGTGATAAATTTTTAAGGAAAACAACACGATGAGGTGTGCAGTAAAATGAACAGCAATGTTGAAATAAGATTACAGGAATGAAAGATGAAGAGAGGATCAGTAGCAGAAAAAAGGTGGAGTAGTAGAAAGATGATGATGTACGGTGATAGGTGGTGATTTCTTAAAGTATGATATGAATTTCAATGGGTCACTAAAGAGTAATTGCTATCATGATTTTAATCAAAGTACGCAATGTCATCAGTATCATTCACATTATTATTGTTGTATCATAATTGAATAAATGAATGAGCTAAATTTAGGATTATAAATTTTGTTAAATGGCAGTTATTCCTTCTATTTTCGTAATATTTAAAATCCTATAAAATTTTAAGAAGTTCAAAATTATTATTTTATTATTTGCCATTAAATAGAAATAATGCCATTTATAGGACTCTTATAGACATGATGATACACAGTTCATCATATTCAACACGACATATACTTCTATTTAGTTGATAGTATTTTTATGAAAAAGAAATGAATCAAATTAATTTTTAGCAGAAAGAATATACAACAAATAGCATAAAACGAATTTCTTGATTAAATTATACATTTATTATTTATCAAAGTTATGTGCACTTACTGTAGGACCGTTGATTATGTCATACTAATTAATGCATTTGAGATATCTTGTTAACATTGGTGAACTTAATTAATTATGATTTATTATAAATACAGTGATTCTGTTATCGTCATCAGAAGTAGCAAGTAAATATAAAAAATTTTAACATGGAAGTTTTAATCCTGCTGCAATAAATGGGTAATGGGATAGAACTGGACATAAATGTTCATTATTGGTCTTTAGAAAATTAATTTGATCTTAAATGAACGGAACATTTTCTTTCAACTGTTTATATCATTCTTATCAGTATTACTAAAAAGGTAACATATGGGTAAGTGATAAGAGTATATGACACGGAAAGGATAGTAATTCTTGCTAAACTGTGATCGGCTGTCATCGACTTTCAAAACATTGTGGTTAAAAGACTGAAATATTTGTTCATCGTTAATTGACGAAAATTTTCTAATTTCATTGCGATGATTTATATTGAGGAAATGGCAGTAGCTGTAATAATATGAAGATATTGTTTCTGCCTGATAAGCAAAACTCGATAACGGAGAAGTACTTGAGCGTGAATAATTGGAACTTGGAATAAACGTAAATTGTCTGATAAACATCCTGAAAAAATATAATTTTGCGTATTAATTACTTTTAGAAAGTTTAAAAGACGCTTTAACCTTAAAGCTATTTACTTTCATTTTATTTTATGCTGATAATATTTATTTTGCAGAATAGCGATATCAAAATTTTTGAATTTTAGTTGAAATTTATGGAAAAAATTTAACAAAATGATTCCAATAGCAGTATACTCGATGTAATAAATGACCTATGCTTGGAATATTGAAATGAATTTCACCGACTGATACATATACATATGTCACTTATAATCCTCTTTGGGAACTTCATAAAGCTAATACTTTGCAATTAACACATAACCCACAATGGAAATATCATATGATATCTTATTTTGTTAATTCTAATCCAATTATTGATTCGTTTTTTTACCAGTTGCCAGAGTATTTTAGAGTTTCCGAGAGGGATCACTGCTTTCTGCTATTTAAGCTTTTTTTACTTTCTCAGTGGAAAAAGACACTCAATATTTAGATTTCATTAAAACAAGATACTTGAGATATTTTCGTAAGTCGACTGAACATTTCAAACCGCAACCAATCGCGAACATTGCACATGCAAATTTATTATATTTATAATGTTAGGAGAACTTTGTTCAAATTTTTGTAATAATAGTTAAGGAAAATTTTGATTATTTTATATTATGCTGCTAGTTTTACTTAAAAATACTTACTGCAGAGATTGTTTAAGAATAATACAAATGATATATGCAACCATTAATTTCGATCCCACACATTTTTCAACATATGCATATGCGAAAGGTAACAATTGTCTAAATTAGAACCAAAATAATGATAATGATACAATGATTTCTGAGCCTAGTCACTTTGATATGGTAGATAATTACTCATACTTCTAGCTAATAAGGATTTTAAAAAATGTAAAATTTTTCATTAAATTTAAATCTACTCCTTTTCCACTAAGTATAAGAAAATTCGAATAATTCCAATGAGATATTGCACTTTATTATTTTTCGACATTTATCATCACATTCTATCCATTTCATTATTTTTTCAGCATAGATATCTAAAGAACATATTCATACCACATTTGTAATCCTTTATATTATTATCTTCAATAAGGCAAGACCATTGGGTAAATTATTTAAAACAAAAGCAGCCTTTAAATGATAGACTTTTTTTATTTGACTACTTGTTTCTATTAGTGCAAATAAAATTTTGGTCCAGTGTGAAGGAATAAATGGGAAGAAAAAGAATTTCAATTAAAAATAACTCTTTTTTATTTATCAAATTGTTCACATTTTTCACAAATATTAGAACATTCCGTTATACTTTTTGTAGAACAACTTTGATCACTGACATTCTCTAAAGAATCAATCAATAATGAAAAACATCTACGAAAATAAAAACGGATGAAAAAATTTCCTTCTTATTTATCAACAAAAATAGCAATGGGACAAACTAAATATTCAGAAAGATTAAACTTATCATGAAGTAAATGAAGCAAGTGACAAATGACTATCATCAGAAATAAAATTAAATGGTTGCAAATAGAAAGAAATGAAACACAAAAAAGAAAATTAAAGTTATTAAGTAATTGCATTTATGATTACTTTAAATGAATTTTGACAAATAATATTTGAACGATGACATTACATAAATCATTGGTTTTTTTTGTTTTTATCAACCTAATTGCTTCAAATTATAAATTTAATGGTTAGCTTTAATGACAATGTTGCTCGTATTTCGTCCGTCCGATGAAGACTGAACGACATTACAATTTGAGTATGAAATCAGTGGAAGTTCATTTGAGATGTTATATTATAATTTATAAAATATCTGAGATTTTCTATTTATTATTTTTTTTTTTTTGAGATAATGGCAATGACAAAGCCATTCGAGAAAATAATTACAAATGGAATTAATGAAATAAGTTATAAATGAAAATGAAAAAAGGGAAAAAGTCAAAAATATCCAAATAATTTATATGTTGGATTACTATTGTCATTTCTAACTTTCACGATATATTTTAATTAAATGAAACAAAATTACTCATATATTAATAATCTAAGGAGTGTAGAAGTAGGAGAGATTTATTAACTAACTAAATTACCTTTAGAGATAATTTTTTAAGAAGTATAAGGAAAAAATGTTATGCAATTTAAAATGACATGAGTCCTCACTTTATCTCACCCATCAAGTTTAAATGATAGAATAGAAATGGAAAGAATGAGTTATTCTTAATTATTCGTTTAGAATAGAAGACATTATAAAAAGGGCAAATTTCACAAAGTTTAATATTTTCATTATACCCTTGAAACGATCATCTTTAAAAGGAAACTATGTATTAAGTTTTTAGTATATTGTAGCATATCAATGTAAGGATAAAGATTATTTGGTTTATTATTAGTAAGTGAAAGATATTTTTGAAAAATTTATTCTAACAAAATTATAATAAATTTTTTGCAGTTCAATTACAAGAGTTTCACTTTTTACAGGTTACCGGTATATAATTAGAATGCATTACCTCATTAAGCGATAGCTATTACTTTAAATAAGAGAAGACCCAAATCTAAATAAAGAAAAATCAAAGAAAAAATGAAGCAGGTAATAAAACAATACTTCACCTTAAGCTTAACTTTTTCATTTTGTGATTCCTACTAATACTAATCTTTATTTTCTTCATTCCTCAACAATGTTACGTATTTGTAATATATCACTGGTGATGAATACTGGGACATAAATGTGGAAATTCAACCTTAGCAGAGACACATCATTTCTTCTACCTGGAAAATATTTTTTTTTCTCTTACCTGTGCCTCACAAACCGATGAAACAACCGTTGTTGAACGATATTGATAATAAAATATTCTTTTAGCTATTAATTAAGTGATGAATTCATGTCTGATATCCAGATTTTTGTATCTTGTAAACTGGTAACATGTTGTTAAATTCTGTCAAACCTACATGAATGATTCCATGAATCCTTAAGCTCAAATTTATATTGATCTTGTTTACAAAAAGAGACTCTTCGAGAGTTCACAGCAATTTACGTAGTATGATGATTGTTTACGACATTATTTCCAAATGCAGTATAAGCTCAATATTCGTCCACCTGAAGGAATAATTTTATGACAGCTCCAATATATTCGCAGTGCTGATAAAAGTTCTGAGAAGTAATAATTCTTGTAAGATTCTGCAACATAGAATGAATGCCCACAGTTCGGAGGAATGATACCACGAAAAAATTTGAAAATATGTGGAAAATACACTGTTTCTTCTCTTCTCTCATTCTGCATAGAGAATATGCTCTATCATTCCGATAGACCGATACAAAACATTGAACTTTGTTTTTTGGATAAGTAATTGGTAGGACTGCAATAAATGTTGGTAGAAATATTTGGAAACTAAGATATTTTGTTTTTAAATTTATTTGGATCTGAAAGTTTAATCCTTAGATGGCAACTGTATTCAATTCGATGGAGAATAACTGCACTGGAAAATAAAAAATTAATAAAACTTATAAACATGAAAGCATGAAAAACAAAAAAAAGTGGAATTTAGGCTTAATGAATTCGTTTTCAATGGAAGAAAAACAAGGACTTTTCGACTACAAATCAGCGGATGATAAAATTGATAACAACCTATGAACAGTGTAAAACATGTAAAGACTTACCGATAATCCCCAATGTCCATTTTAATTATTGCAAAAGCTTGCAAATGGAAGCCGTAGAAATTACATGATGTGAAAAGTGACAAGTACAACAAAAATAGGCATATCGAGAATAATTGAGTTGTATTATACAATTGAACTGCGTATTTGTATGCTAACAATATCGCCACACTTGAAAGTAGAATGTGCATATTTCTGAGCACGAATTGTTTGCAAAAAAAAGTCATATTAAAAGGCAAGAAGTCGTAAATCAAATATATAATATATACTCGGCAGTACTGCCAATCAATCAAAATACATGCTTGACAATACTATTCAGATATAAGATCCATCACACGGAAATAATTCGCGAATCACAACAGAAGACAAATATTCCAAAAATTCGAAAACTCATAAGTGGAAAATCGGCACAAATAGCATCAAAACATATTTGCTATTTATAGTTACCATGAACCTATTCATGTAATCTCCTAAAAAGTAATCAGCGTCTTCTGATGCCATGTAAACTAAATATATCATAGTATAGTGAAGACAGAATGAATTCTCATATATAATGTCGTGTTTTCATTTCCAAAAAAGAATATCATTTTCATTATGCATCTGCAGCGAAATCGAATGAAAGGAAATAGAATCAAAACAGGCGATTCTATCTTTTTTTCTGAAAAGGAAGTGGAAATGAACAGTTCCTTCAAAAATGCACCTCATGAGAACAATTTCAAAGCATTTAGACGAGAATCGGGAAGACAAAGCAATCTAAAGTTAGAAAGAAATTTATATAATCGGGTACAAGCAACTTCTGTTAGATCACAACATTTTCACTAATCATCCAACAGTGACGTTGTTGAACCTTGTTGTTCAGTTGGTGCCAAAGACCATTCCGAATAACAGCGATGCCTTTCACTTAAAATTTTGCGCAAAAATATTATTGTATACGAATACTGTTTTGTAAAAAAATTTTCCAAAATTTTTTAAGTTTTCAGTGATTCGGAAAAATTCGCAAAATGAACAAACTTTGGAGCAGTGCATTTATCGCACCATACGTTACAAACAATTGCAACGCAAGTTCTAAAAAACTTACTAAAACAGTTAGTTAGTGATAATTATGCAATAAAAAGGACAAGTTGTCAATTTCCTAATAGTAATTTGAGTGTGGCAAGAGAGTGAACTTACAGATTTCGTTGAATTCGCAAACATTTAGGACAAGGCTTTCCATCTTTCCGTCGTTTGGTAGCACATTTCTTATGACTCAGTGAACCGCATTCTTCACATCGATTCACATATTCAACTTGAAATGGAAATAGTAGATCGTTCTTTTGATCACAAAGTTCACAGACGAATGCTTGAGCACGGCAATGCTAAAATTGCTGAAGGATTACTGAATCAGATGACTCAACAAGAACAATGGTATATAGAAGATGCGGTTAACCTCGCATCCTTCAACGTGATATTGTCCGTATTGTACGAGAGGAGCGATAATTCGAAAAAGTTCTCCTTTTCGCACGTTTTCTAAATCCTCCACCGAGTAGACATCTGCATCTGACAACATATAACTTGGTACTGTCGAAAATGTAGCAAATAAACTGAAAAAACTTTTTTGTGGATAACCGTGATAGCAATTTTCCTCTAAAATATGCTCTTCAGATTTTCATCAAATACCATTTGATTGACGGACAACTTTAAAAAAACTTTAGTTTTATAGAGCAGTGTCTCAATGATTATTACAGCGTAGTATCCATCATAGGAGAGTCTACAGCACTGATTTCCACAAAAAAGACGTTACTGCTTTAAAGCAGTGGCGTCTTTTTTTTTGTGCAAAAATATGTTAAAATTTACATCAAAATTAATTCGTAAACTGTTCCATTGAGAAAAGTATTTCATATTTCGCAAACAACTTTAAAATTATTAGAGTACTGCGCAGGAAAGGATATTAACTCTTACTTTCCATATTTTGTTATTGTTTCTTTAGCAGTACTACAAAGCCGTACATAAGACCAAATATGCACAAGCTTTATTCGTAATTCCCTAATTTTCTTCAACCGACGAATTCTGCTGTAAAAACGAGAATCAATTGCCGATGCATTGATTACCGGTTGTCGATGGTTATCTAATAAGAAACGATATGCTATATCGGAAACAGGATATTCTCTGCAAAATAGAATTTCTATTAACAAAAATATATTGCCTTTTCTTAATCCAAAAATTGTTCGGATGATAGCCTAAACAGTTCAATATTTCATGTATCTTAAACGATAAGTAAACAAACATACTTAAAATTCCACTGATATACAATGCGAGCTGGGATACGACTTCTTGCACCTTGATGGCATCGCTGACAAAATACTCTGCCGTAGTAATCGCAATAACGCATTCGACGACAATACACTTTAGCAACTTTAATACCACATCCACCACAGCGATACTGTTGCTGTTCAAGAAGCTTTCGCACACTGAAAACTGTTGATAGTGAATTATATATATATATATATAAATCAAAAACAACAAGCAGGAAATTTTCATTCAACTTCGAAAAAAGTGAACATTTCTTTCGGCTCCGGAGAATTTGAAATTAGCCACTGTTAAACAAAAATACTCATTTATTGCAAACTGCTTGAAAAAGACTTGTTATAACTGGAAAATTACACAATAAAAGTAACTAGCATATATTATTAATGACTTCAGAGATGACTAAAATTCCTTAAATTTTGGTCCTTTGAATCTATGTGCAAATACCATTTGATGCGACTCCTGATAATAAAATTACAGCCAATAAGTTTTTAATATTAAAACCTTTGAAGTTCTGGATGAAGTCGAAAAATCCATTGCTTTCTCGGAGGTGCCCAACTCTCCGAACCACGAAAAAAAATCGGCCGACCATCGCTACCTACTTCATCGAAAAATACCGCTATGTCATTTGGCATCGGAAGAAGCTACAAAAAAGCGGAACTATCTTTGATTATGTGAAGCATACTTGCAAAATAATACAACAGTGAAAAGAAAGAAAAAAAAGTACCCTTTGAGGTGCTTGTGCATAAGAAACAAGCCACTGAATGTCGGCAGATGAGCGTGGTTTGTAAGTCGTCGAAAATTGCTTAAATAGTGAAGATGCAACTGCTTCGGCCGAATTTTCACAAATACTGTCATCGTCAGCTTCACTATTTCTACTGGACCTATTACATGACATTCCGTAAATAACCGTTCAAAATTCAGCTTTTCTACAGTGATTTTCATCGAACTATGAAACTGTTCTGGAAGAATATTTTACTGCTTTCGAATAAGAAACCCATAAAATGAGTATTACTAAGTTTTTCGCTTACATTTTCTTATCCTCACTAAACTGTAAATCTTCAGCAGAAGCACAAAACACAGATGATGAACCAGCAGTATTTTTTTCTTCGATTTGTTCATAAGAATCATCACAAGCTAACTCCGAAGAAGATACTGCTAACGTTGGACAGGAATTTGTCTGAAAAATCACAATTTTTATCACAATCTTTACGTTGAAAAACAAATGATAGTGAGTCGAACTGATAAATCTTACTATAAGGATTAATACGATCCAATAGGTCACCATGTAACAACTGTCAGTCTTATCAAATTATACAACCAAAAAATACTGCCTTCAACTGCAATACTTCAAACAGATTACACTCAGATATTGCATATATGATGCAAATCTAGTTTTAAAACATTGTTCAATTATAAACTAATTTAATTAAAGAGAGTACTTCGGTACAAACGTATTAGAAGAGATTAACTGAAAATAATCCTCGATCTAACATCCCTAAATACTAACGTTTCTGGCTTGTGCAATGAAATTCTGCTGGGATTCAACCATTGCACGCCACTGCATCTGCTCCATAGCCGCAATAAGCATCTCACTCAGATACAAATGCATGTTTTCCTGAAAAAAATCTGCTAATCCTAGCTGTTATTTGTTAAAATTTATAAAAAAACTAGAAAGTCCCCAAGGTTTCTTTCTCAAATCAATCAATTACTTTATAATTCAATATACAGAAATCTACTGCGCACATGCGCTTATGATGAAAAAAAATCAAAAATTATTGAATTCAGTACAGTTGTATAACAGAACCTAATCATAAACACGGAACCGGAATATTTTAATGTTTGTGAAACCGTCCAATTTGAATGGATGGGATACTTGAGGTACTTTCTCATTTTACTTCGAGCACGGTCAAGACCTTATATAAAGCAATATGATAATATGTAAAAATTCACTCGTTCCATATCCCTCGAGATCTCTAAGTCTTGTTTTCGTGATTCAATGAGGAAACGTTTAGCATCATCCCAACTTCCTCCGACTCGACTATCATCCATCGCACTATCATGCAGACGTAATTTCAATGCTTCCTTTGAACCCTGTATCACTAAAGTAACTATCACAAATTTACCTCGAAAAAGTACTATCAAAGAATATTACAACTTTAAGCATGCAGATCATTTAAGGATTCATTTCACTTGAACGCATAATTAATTTGGCATAAAAACCACTGAAAAATACAATCCATTTAATCATTTAAATATATAATATTATGATATGAAGACACAATCAACTCACTGATATCAAAAATACTAATTATTTCCAGAATTAGGATAAAAGATCAATACTTACAAAACGATAAAAACAAGGAAAGAAGCGAAAAACACAGAGAAACAAACAAACCGCAAAAAGTTTTGAAAGAGTGCCAGGGCAATAAATAGGGTCGGAATGGTGTCGTCGATGACTGGTAGTATTGCTATCGCCCCTCTTTAAGCTTGAGATTCCTATGGGAACCGTATCCGATGTCGCACATCCCGAATATTCACGGTAAGTTACGTCCATCGTGTTATGCCGCCGAATTATACCCATTTTAACCCTGAAAATTGGGCAATAACTCAAAAAAAGCTTTGAAATTTAATGCGATTCACATTTTACCGTCTACGTCTAGAAGAAAAGACGTCACACTTAAACAACCAACACGTATACCGCGTAAGAATGAAGCAGTACTCACTTCCCATCTGCTACACACACAAATACACATCAATAACGAATTTGATCTGAGTTAGTGTACCTGTTTTGTTATGTGGTGGTGCTGGTGTAAGATTTTTCTCGATTATTTTTTTGTTTTCTTTTTTGATTGGGGTTTTTGTGTTGTGTATTATTTTCTAGAAGTTTTTTTGTTGTAGAGCTCTACGGCAAGTATTAAGTCATGGGAATAATTAGCAACAACTCGTGCACTAACTTAATTGTCCCTTTTTAATGGTACAGAGAAATAGAAATATGTGAAATTTCTAATGTTATTAATTGATGCTTTATCATCTCTGCGAATTTATTGTATAACACTTTCGTGTCACTATCATAGTTGTTGTTATGATTACAACATGTCATTATTCCGGAGTTTTTTCTTTTCCTTAACAACATGCTGCTTTTCTCCTACTGAATATTAATAGCGAAACAAGGTGTTAGAAACGCTTTCATTTTAGTATCAATTAGTTCTTTTATAGATCCGAGACTTTGATTACAGAAGCCAGATCAATTACGAGACAAAACATAAGAACATTATTTTCTTATTTTTAACGTATCTTAATCGTAGTGTTATATGAGGATTTGAAGTGTGCTATCATATTTAATATTCAGATAACTATGGCATCATTAGTGAAGCAGTTTATTGATTCACTCGAAGGGCAAGTGGATGAACTTCCAGACATTGAAATAGCCGATCTTGCTGAAGGTATACCTTTTATATGTGGTAGCAGCACTTTTCATGAGTAAAATGCCGTAAAAGTGCTGTGCGTTTAGGTCGATAAGTAGCTTCAAATTGCATCTAAGAATATTCCTAGCGTTTTTTTTTTTTTTTTTTTTTTTTTTTTTTCAGATTCAAAAGCTATTTGGGCACGGAACAATACAGCAGAAAACGAAGAAGCGAATCGAGTAATTTTCACTTATTTACTTACAAATGAAATTTTCTCTCTTTCGTTACCGCAAAATACAAAATTTATACGATTTATTTTGTGAACTTCACAAATCTTTCGACTGCATGGGATTCCATTCTATCAGTAATCTTTCTTCTCTAAATGCATCATTATTGGGATAACAAGAAAAACATATACCACAGCATATTGAAATATAAAGTCAATCGACTAATTTATTTCCTCACCAAATGTTAATTAATTTGATTGTTAATATGGTGAGAAACATTTTTACTGATAATAATATGTTAGGTCTAATACATGTGTTATATTCCACTTAGATCGATAAAGATTGGAAGAATAGTAGATTGGTATAAATAATTGTGAAGATAACTGTTATCCACAAAACTCGAAAAGGACTAAGCGCTGTCATTATGTTTACCTTTTTGCTAAGAATTATTGTTATGATTTTGTTAATTCAATAATTTGTTAGGTTTTAGTATATAGGAAAGAGTAAAAGCTCATAGTGATATCTCGAAGTTTTTTGCATGCATTAATTTGTTGATGACCAATTTTCAGGTTGAATTTTTGAAGCGACGAATAATTGCAGCTCAGGAGTTAGGAGATGGACGTTACGGTGGGCAGAAAGTGTCATCAAAAAACGTTTTTACTGGTGATGATATATCCGATCTAGCAAATGTTAGGCGTGATGCAGCCATTGCGACTACTGAAGGTCCAGGTTAGTAATTTCTTGTATTTTGGTATTTTTTTCGACTAGTGACAATCATCATTTCTTTTTAGTTTAGTCGCTATTAATCATTTGCTTAGCAGTGAATATCTCTTGAATGTTTTATTGTGTTGCAAGTAAATAATTGTGAAATTCTTTGATTACCCCATCATCTGAGCTATGTAGTGATCAGATCGACTAATTTTTGTTG
This sequence comes from Dipetalonema caudispina, assembly GCA_013365325.1. Taxonomy (NCBI): domain Eukaryota; kingdom Metazoa; phylum Nematoda; class Chromadorea; order Rhabditida; family Onchocercidae; genus Dipetalonema; species Dipetalonema caudispina. The sequence continues at coordinate 42,736 of JABVXV010000315.1, read as the reverse complement.
CCATTCACTAACTTAGTAAAGCTAACCAATTGCTCGTCATTTAGACACTTAGGACTCACTCATCTTTTGAATAAACAAAAGAAAATTTATATAGAACATATTACAATATTATTAACTTCATTATCTCATCAGAAAATTATATATGCTTTATAATTGATTTTCATGCAGAAGATCTGGAGAATGAGAAAGGGAGCAGTGATAGTGATAGCATTGCCAATAGTTGGGATCAGGATTCAGTTTCTGCTGACGATAATGTTGAAAGTGAAGGTATGAGTCCGTAAGTATGAAGGTTTCAATCATGTATGAAACAACGAGAAAAGTGAGAATGACTCGCGAAATAATGTACCATCTGTTTAATCCATCAAAAATGATGATTGTTCAGGATAAAAGTTTCCCTTACCTTTAAGGCGATGTTAGTGTTGCGAAAGGTTTATATTAATTAATTATCATCAGTGAGGAAAAAGAGGATCGTAATAGAAGCTTGAGACATAATTTTATAGAGGAGGAAGATTCTGATCATTCCCAATCAAGAAAAGAGAGTGGTGCTGCTAAAGGTGTGATAGCAATCTCGAGTGATACGCATCGAGGAAAAGGTATTTTTTTTTTAATTTTTTTTTTTTTTTTAGTATTTTCGTTTGGAAAGAAAAAATCCAATTACAGCATAAGCAGAATACCTGCAAGTTATCTTACTAATCAGCATTTATAACTTAATAATATGAACAAGTATAATCATAGTTACGACTAACAGAACTGCAGATTTGTAGTTTACATTCCTCTCTGCGGTATTACTGGACAGAGCCTTGTAAATCTGCTTGTAAAACCGTAAAGGTTTCTGTTTAAGTTCATCTGATGAAGTTGAAATTGACTCAGAGCGGATTTTTTCAATTCTGTAATTAATTTAAATTTTTGAAAATGATGGCATATTTTTCATGAATACTGTAGAATAGTTGCGATTCGATTCATATTGGTGCTCCTAGATAGAAACTATGGAAGCTTAGAGATATTGAAACGATTTACCTCATCTCATGTTTATTTCTAGAAGTACGCTTTCTTGATTACAGGTGAAAGCGTTCAAAAACAATTCATGATTTGGGACCGACTGATGCAACTGCATATCTTTTCACACGCAGCATTGAGAACATTCAATCAGCTTCCAAGAGAGCAACTTGCTAAGAAGTTGCAGCAGTCAGCAAATAGTGACACCAAGAAAAATTTCAGAATTAGTATGCTTCAATTCTTTTTTGGAAATTTGCTTAAGCATAAAAAGATTTTTGAAATAGAGGATGTTTTTTCAAATACTAACTGAGCCATCGTATTATTTTATAAGAAGTGTAAAAAACATTCTTGAAAAGATTATTTTCAGTACGAAAAAACTTGGAACAACTGAATGAGATATTTACAACAATGGAAGATAGGATGTTAAAATCATCGAAGCAGACGAAAAGCTTGCTGTATATCGATGGCGATAGAAAAAGTATGTTCTTCGGAATAATAATTTCATATTCTTGGCATTAAGAAATTGCTTTCTATTTTGATGAGCTTATGTATAATCTGCCTTCCAGAAGTCGAAGAGTCAGAAGACGAAGAAATTGAAAGTTCGATCGATGGTGATGAGGAAGACGGCGGTGTAATAGAATCTGATATTAAAGAGAGTGGAGGAGAGTCTGATGTATGCTCGTCATATGAAAGGCATGTTTCAACCAGTGCCGTAATATTATTATTTGTATGTTGTTATTGACAGATTTATAAGCTTTCAGTTGTTAAAGAGTTAATATGTGACATCGAATTGCGTATGTTTGTTGTAGTATCACGAATGAAAACGAAATTGTAAATCAGGACCAGCAGATCTCAAGAAAGAGAAAGAAGCTAATGCCGAAGGAACTAATGAAAGAATACCAAAAACGCCATGAGCGATTTGCAGCATTTCGGTGAGATTGACTTAGCTATTTCAGCTATTTCTGGTTGTTAGTAAGCGTTATTATTTATTTTTAATCATTTCAACAGTTATCATTCAGATCATCTATTTTGTCAAAATGGGACGAAAGGACAACTTTGAATACGATTGGTTTTATGAAAAACAAGAAAAGGGATTTCAGTGGTTTTGAATCTGTTGTACTAAAACAGATTGAACAGGTATAACACTTTTGATGGGATGCACTTTTTATATCGATTCTTTTTTCATTGGCAATTTCTAATCAGCCGCTACGTTTTAAGTAAGTGCATAATATTTTTACTATTCATTTGTTGTTCCATCAAGTACTTTTCTCACTGAGGTTGATTTTGGGATATAAACAGGTAATAATTTTGCACATATTGGTTTTTTTTATAGATAATGACTGAAAAACACCGATTGTTACGTAGAACTCAAATGAAGCGACATGATGCCGATAGAATTGGAAGTGATGAAAGCGTGAGTATTTTTATTTTTCATAACAGATAAATAGCTTGTGAAGAATTTTTTTAAAACATATTTGGAATTAATAATTTATTGATAGATTTCAGAGTAATTACGATGCAGAAATATTTGACGACGATGATTTTTACCAACAGCTACTGAAGGAACTTATTGAAAGGAAGTCAGCTAATGTGATTGACCCTGTCGAAATGAGCAGGTAAAAGGTTCTTGATGAAATTTAAAAAGCTATGTCAACTTTTAGGTAGTGATATCGTATCAGGACTTGAAAGGCATTACTTATCATCGTTACCTGCTTTTTTTATGCTGTTTTTTATTTTTTAATTAAGGGATCAATGCTTGTTTCGTTTTTTATTATGTTCCTTTATACACCGTATTCTTTTTAAGGTTTCTTTATTTCTTTAGTTTTTCATCTTCAGTCCTTCCTTTCAGTGGATCAGAGAAAGAAATTTCTATGCTCCACAACGTATGCTATCACATGTAGAATAGTTTTAACCACATGAACTTTATCACTCTTTATTAATTGTGATTAACATAACTGTTGACGTATTTCATTTAAGACAATGGTTAGAAATACAGAAATTGCGACAGAAGCGATCGAAAAGAAAAAAAATCGATACAAAAGCGTCAAAGGGACGTAAGATACGATATGTCGTGATTCCAAAATTAGTAAATTTCTTTCCATCGATGGCTGAGAAGGCAACATGGAGTCATGAAAAAAGAAATCAGTTGTTTAAGTCTTTGTTTTCCTCGTGATGACAGATTCCCACTTTGATGTCGTTTTGATGACCATAAACTTCAAATGATTCCTAATTGGTCTGGAATTTATCAGCCAAGTTTATGTTTATTTAATTATTGGTTGGCAGCATAAATGATAAACATTTTGCCAAAAAGAAATTATTTGAGTAAACTTCAACATGATAACCTTCTTTTCCGTCTTCGTAGACGAATGAAACTTGAATATTATAAAATCTCAGGATACTCTAGAGAAATGTTTTCAAAAAGTTTTATCGAAATTCGTCGTCACATTTACAGTTATTTGTCTAAAAGTAATGTACTGTCGTTAGATGTTGTATCATACGAATTGGCGTTTTATTTTTCATTTACCTTATTAATGCTAATATTCTCATTTCTTTGATCCCAAAATACTTCGTTTTTGGTGGATAAGAAATCGCACAGAGTTCAAAATTTACTTGACTTGTCCACAAAATTTAACCTTATCACTTTATCATATCATGGTGGGAAAATATTAGTAGCTGGAGACTGGCACATATATTAAAAGCTTCAAGTCGGTTGAATATTGTCATGTGTTGATCATTGAAAATCAGCTGATTGAAACCAGTTGCTAATTCGTGCGTCCTGTACGACTTATGATCCTCTGCTATGCTTATTGCTTAGTATCAAGAAGGACCAGATGATTCAGTTCGGTAATGACTGAATTAATCCCTACCTTCTGAATCTTTCCCTCACAAATTACACGTATCATCTTGAAACGATCATGTCGAGATCGATTCGTCTTGTTTGCCGTTTAAAATTTTCCTTTTGTTATGGTAGCCTTCTATTTATTAGAAATATTTTTGAGCTCATAAGGCACAATAATGCATTTATTGCAATGTTTCACAAATGTTTGGAATGCAAATCATAATCACCACTTATTTTGAAAAAATGTTCAAATGATATAGTTGGAATGAAAGTAAGATGATCATAAAAAAGTTACAAGAGTCTGATAACGAAACGATGAGAGTTTATATCGTGACATATGTTACGTGAAGATTCAAGGTAATGTATAATTTAAATAAAAACAATTGATATGTGATGGAATAGTCGATATGCAAATAACAACTACATATGGTCAAAAAGATAAACATGAAATAAATAGGTGAAACTTAATGAAGGTTAAAATTGCTAGCAATGAATAAAATAATGAAACAATAAGTGAATTAATGTTGTTGGTTTTGCTGAAATGCTACCATCCATGATAATATTCCTTTAAGGGTGTTTCCAGTTTAAAAATCAATTTCTTGCTGAAAGAAATTAAGTTTAAAGTCAACTGAAGGATCTTTTTTTTTAGCTTATGTATATATGGCATATCCTGCGGTAGATTTCATTACGAAGGCTGATAACTCGGACGTAATCGGAACATTTGGATAAAAGTTCTGATTGTCAATAATGATTAGACTATGCCGGATTAGAACTTTTACATCCTTTAAATTAGATTGAATTAGATTGTTCGGGCATCTTTGAGGCCTGTTAGATTTCGCCAATAATGCTGAACTGCAGCGGGTCTATTATTATACAGCGAGTAAATGTAAGGCAATTGATGAAATTATCATAAAATATGAAAGGACGCTGATTTGTGGAAAACCCATCGATGCGTCTCCTTCATGTGTATCATCTAAAATATTCTCAGCTTTAGTTATATAATTTATTTGAAATTTGAGGAGTTTCCCTATCTAAATGAAGAGCATCATTTCATGAGTTTGCTTTCTATTCTTTCCTAATCCTTCGATCCAAAAATTCAATGGGGTTTGGATTGATTGCAAAATGTTATTCTTTTAAATTTCAAAATGATATTTTATACATCAATATATTCTAATGTCAAATGATCTTCATGGGAGTCTAAAAAGTTCATTCTTTTGGGTAACACTTTAACTTGGATACGTAGCTTTGAGTTCGTGGATCTACCTTGTTTAGGTATGGCTGGGTACTTGTGGTCTCATTTAGTTGAAAATAGTTGGTATGTACGAGTGCGAATGTTTGACCTTATGGTTTTGGATGTATTTTTGTTACTGTATGACCCGGTAAGGTTTACCTGGTAGTGCCTCAAAGAAGAATTTTCAGTTCTTACTATTCTATACACATTTGACTGTTTAAGAATTCAGCATCTGATCAAGTTTGCATAAGTAACCGTTTATCTTTTTTCTTTCCTTACTGTTGTCTCGAACGGATTCTCCAAGTTTCGTAAATATCGTCGTCAAAGCCATCGTAAATTTGCCTTCGTTTAAAAGTTGCTGCTGTTCGCTGATTATTGTTTCGAAACTACTGGCTGCTAAAAATCAAACTTAAATTGAGTGGTTGACAGAATGCAGAATACACATAAAATATGCGACTTAAATTACTTCTTTACTATATATGATTTATACTTCCCTTCTTAACAGGTAGATATTCCATTTATCGTTGTATACGCCTTATTGAGCATATATATAACTTGATCCATGTCAAATCATATTTAGACGTAAAGTAAGATTTTACATTTTAAACTGTATCATCCCTCATTAAATAACAAAATATCATTCGGGAAGTACACCAAAATGATTGACTTTTGGAATCAGTCATTGGTAATCAGATGACTCGAATCATCAGGGATCCGATCGATTAGGTGAATTAAAAAGCTGAATCATGTCGGAAAAAAAAAACCTCTTCGATTGATTTCTACATCCCGAATATATACATATGTGAGTGCGAGCAAGTATGAAAAGATATCCGATGACGTATGAATCTTTATAACCTCTTAACCTTCTACTGAATAATGAGTACAGCTCTTCGTTCTGCCTCGATGATAATGTCAAAAATGGTTAACTATTGGTTTAAATGGTAATCTTTGAATTATTTAGCATCATTCCTAATTGGTCAGCACTGTTGATAATTCGGATCATTTGATTATCACTAATTAATCCATTGTAGTATTCTTATGGAATTCGTACAATTTCTGGGATAAATAAAAAAATCCGTCATCCTTCATCGTTGCTATATAAGTGTAGTAGAGGTAAGAAAAATCGAATGCAATTTTTGAAAAAACAAACAAACATATGGGAGAGTGCTCATCGATTGCATAATATAGGATGTGGTCATTGGTCGAAAGTACGAAAATAATAGATTTTTTACATTGTCTATCGATAGCCCAAAGACTGTTTAATTGATGAGCTAATTGCTTATCACCCTGGAAGCTTTTCATATCAGTTTGTTACATTTCTACGATTTTCCTATTGATATAGAAGTTAAATAAATTTGCTATGACAAAACCGATAGCGTTGGTTGACATTGTTGAAATTCGAGTTTTTGCAAACAATATCAAACTTCTAATATTATAAATTAGGTCCAATCATTAAATGTCCGACTATGGTCGAAATATACTATTTTTAATTTGAGTTGAACAGAGAAGGAATAGAATTGATTTTAAAAAAGAACTGGGAGGAACAAAAATAAATAAGAATTAAGAACTACAAAAGGAAAAATGGAATAAATTTTAATTCCTTTCCAATAAAATTCTCTTCATACAATATCTATAAATAATAAAAATCTTGATGACGACCTGTTTTGTGATAAATAAGGTGGCATCAACACCTTTTGTAGTACAAAAATCCGTACTCTGATCACCCGATGTTCGTCGTGATAGTTGAAGTAAATCATTATTTAGTCGGTATCTTTCTTGTTCGGTAAGTTGCTAAAATACTTTTTACATTTGCATTACAACAATATTTCAATAGCCAAATAAATTAAACTTGTAAAAAAAAATAAAGGACGAAAAGAAGGAATATGAGTGAGATCACTCGTCATTTTTCAATCATTTAATTGATTTCATTTTTTATTGTTGATTCATTCCTCGAGTATTTGTCGTATTAGCTAAGAAGAGCTGAAATGCTGAACAAATGATACTTTGCCAAATTTAAGTAATATTATTTTTGGCCAACAGAACTTCCCATTATTTTTCAAAATTTCCAAAAATTATTTCGAGTAAATAATTAAATAGTGGAAAAATGGATAAAAGTAACTTTGTCTGGATCACACACATATCCCTTCGACTTTAGTCCACAATCGTTGTAGCCATTAGTACGAGGATTTGGAAAAGTATCGGTTGTTTGTTGCTGAGCAAAACAAAGCTGAATGATAAGCAATAATAGTACTAGTAAGTTATGATACCACATTCTGAAAATAATCATGGCTTTATCATTTAATTAAATCAGTCTACAAAGTAATACTAAACATGGGAAGCAAAATGTATTAGTTAAAAAAATGTGCTATCATATAATACTTTCAAACAAAAATAAAAATCATTTGAGATAGCTAATATATTATTCAATCCAATTCATAATGTTCAATTTTTTTGCTGAAATATTTCCTTCTTTCTTTCTTTTAATTAAATATTTTTAAATGTTAAATAAGAAATGATAAAGTAAAAGAGAAGGATATCAGTGAATGAATGAATGGTCAATATTCCAAATGTCTTTCTGGCATGAATACATGTCTATTGTACTGATTAATCGAAAATTTTGAAGATATGTTTGAAATACAAAGAAAAAAAAAATGATAAAAAGGGATTTTCTTCGATTGTAATAATTAAGGAAAGAAAGTATTAATTTTGTTCATTTTTTTAACAAATGAAAGATGAGAAAGGAGGAAAGAAGAACAATTAATCATAATAAGCATTGTATTTTTGATAATATTCAACAACAAGGAAGAAGTGATGCTAAAGATTTTTTACAGAAAATGGTAAATTACTGTCGAAAATGGTACCAAAAAAAGTAAGTGATAAAAGAAAATACTGAACAAAGATCCAAATCTTTTATTATTCGCCTATCGATATGAAAGAAGTTAAATACTGTATATGAAATGCTTATTAGGATGAATGGATATCTAAAACACAAGAAGGATCGAAATTTAAGTTGAAGGTATTTCAAAGGTATTTGATCAAAATGAGATGAACTCAGTATCATCTCTACCTGAAGCGATCGCATGATACAGTGTAAAATAAATTGATCGAAAGTTGCTGATGAGTCAGAATAGTAAAGTGTTATTGGTTGCAGTGATGAGAGTATATTTGACGATTGGTCTCCGATACAAACTTGCACTTGTCCATTTTGTTTTTATTTTTCCAAAATTAATCATTCTCTTTTTTCCTTTTTTTTTTTTGTTTTTTACATATCGTGCAAAGATAACCTTTACCATTCATTTCCTGTTGTAGCAATATCGTCAACACTTTGGACTGTTAGGAATAGATTAGAAAATAATTTAAATTTAAAAAGTTTGTCTGCTAATCGTTTCAATTGATTAGCTGGCTAAAATGAAAACCATATTATTGTGTGTAAAAGTGAACATGAAAATTGAAATAATCGTAAGAAGAGATTTTAATAATTTTGTTGAAATAATGATAAGATGAGATTTTAATAATTTTTGAATAAAAACTCGCTGAATTTCATTTTCTATTGATGCAAAAATATTTCGTAATTTTCAACTGTTTGCTACGCTTTCAAGTTTAAAGTAATATAAAATTTATTAATTAATTTAAATAAAGAATTGGCACACATTTGGGTGGAATAATCGATGATGAGACAGATTCGAGTAATAAAAAGCAATGACGTTGAAAGAAGTAAAATAAGTAAGAAGTGCAGTTGTATTAAGGAATGAAAGTGCATCGTTTAGAGACTGTACTGCGTCACTAAATTTGATTTGATTTATAACCCGCTTGCACTAATGTTGGATTTGATTTGATCTGGATTTGATCCATAGATTAAACAGTTCCTTTATTAAATCTTCACGTCCTGTAAAATCACACTTACGATCATTGCAATCTATAAAATGTGACTTTGTGCTGCATTAACTCTCTAGAAGATATTAAATTTTACTAAGATTCATTCGCGGATCAAATACTTATTTTACTGAATCCGTTAAGAAGTTTGAAGTTCCAACTAAAAGATAAATTAAAAGAAACAATTGGACATGAATTTTTATTTCGGCAGTATTCTCCACATGCTATTGCAATACAACATACTGCGACATGTATCCGAGCAGTTCTCGCATTTCAGTAAGATTCATTACACTTAAATTTACAGACTTTCCCATATCCTCTTTATATAAGGATTGCTGAATGTATTCCGTCCGAAACAAAGGATTTTACAGGTTGACTTAAGTAAAATCAATAAGCTGACCTTTCATATGATAGAAGGAAACCGGACTCTTAATCAATTCAAAGAAATCAACAGGTTATGTTGTATAACCGATATCGTAACTTCATTTACACAATATTACTTCTAACTAATACTATGAAATCACTTTCTTCTATTTTTTAATCGATTTGTCAACAAAAAACAATATGTAATAAGTGATAACAACGAGAGGGGTTATTCATTAATATCGTAAGTTATTATTATTATTTGCACCGTATAAAAATACACGAAATACGGTGACTATGAACTGATAAATAAGAAATTTAAAGGCATATTCTTTAATTCACGACAAAGTATCGTGTCAGAAATTGAAGTAATGTTTTGTACACGCAGTAAACTAATTTACAATTAATGAAACATCCCTTTTCATATCATAAAATTCATTGTAATGGATATTAATACAAAAATTGAATCAATTTGGATTACAACCAGTTACCGTAGTTTCTGTTCGGTATTACAATTACCATAGCTTCGTAGAAATATTAATTTTTGATACAAAAAACATAATGATCTTTTTTTTTTTTGTTAGATAAGGATGTGTATTTTAATGAATGAAAATTTCCAATTATTTGTATATGGAAAATTCTCGATATATACGTAAAAGGGAAAATTGTAATATCAATAAAATTATTCATTTGTATTTTATAATATATTAATATCATTATTTCACAATTCATTATATCCATCATATGTTACAATGGATGTGCTACTGGCTAAGAATTTTGGCTATGGCTTATTTTTATAGTTAGATCTTATTTCGAGGAAAGAAAAAAGTAATTAATCATCCTGAGGTTTGTTGAATGGAACAAATCAACGAACGATACTGTTGAATTAATTGTTATGATTGAAAATTACCATGATGATATGGTAACAAGAGATAAGCACTAAACGACCCACTTTCCCAGCATCTCATCAACTAAATTATATAAATGGATGAGGAGAGACGTCGTCTTTTTCATTTCGACACTATCAAAACGATATTCTTTATGAGACAAAACTTTAGGCTTTTAAGCTGTATCGGCGAAAGCTTGTTTCGCATTGATACCCTGTTTACTGTAGTAGGATCCTAAATTCGGGAATGGTTTGGGATTATGTTTCAGTTGGCTGGTAGTTAGTTGGGTGGTGGGTTGGGTTGTACGTGAGCGGTAGATTGCGTAAATGGTGTTTGACTTTTTTGGTAAGGTCAGTTATTATAATCGTTGCAGATATGCAGAAATTCAGATGCATATAATACATATAATCCTTTTTTAAATATAATTTAGGTATAGCTATGCAGTCCATAAATTTCCCATTTCCGAGCCTTAAGCAAGTTTTTAATGCTGCACCATTTCGATAAGGAAAGTGAAAGAAGTTGTTATTGGTAGTTTATTGCGAAAGAAATCGAGAAATTCATTTGGCTGAACTTCCCTACTTTCGATTTCCTTAGCATGGATTTTGAAGGAGAGATTAGGAAGTTAAATAAATGTTTTGCGAGTGGAAATGATTACTTTATTTTTTAGAGTGCAAGTTCACCCGAAATATCTGCTCTCCACTTTCTAAGATCTACTCTTTAGAAAGTGGAAATGGTTGCGTGATTGAATGTCAGATTCAACGTAATAATTAACCTCTTGAATGAGTCGTTAACCTCGTGTTTTGGTTTTTCGGTGGTTGATTCTTTATGTTGTACATTAGAGTCGTAGATGGTAGATTGCGTGAAGTATTTTCTCCTGTTATGGGACTTTTCATGAAATATTGTTACGTTCGTAGGTAGACGGTGAAAACGTCCATTGAAATAAGTCAGTTTGCAGTTAATCGCACTTGCGATGTCTCATCGTAAATTTTCGGCTCCACGACATGGATCCATGGGTTTCACACCGAAGAAGCGGTCGAAGCGCCATCGTGGAAAAGTTAAGGCCTTTCCCAAGGATGACCCCTCAAAGCCGATTCATCTGACCGCATTTATGGGCTTTAAGGCTGGCATGACCCATATTGTCCGTGAGGTATCATTTCGTCATTTTGATTTATTGAAGCTCGTATTAGTGGTTGATGCACAATGATGAGTTCATTAACTATTATTTGAGTAACTAAGTGATGAACTGTAAAATGTTCCCTATTGGACTGAGTGCTATATATTTGTGCCCATACTATTCATTTTGTTGTTTTCTATCCATTAACAGTGCGGCACATTATAGGTAGATAAGCCAGGATCGAAGGTTAATAAAAAAGAAGTTGTCGAAGCAGTGACAATTTTGGAAACGCCTCCGATGATTATCGTTGGTGTGGTAGGATATATAGATACGCCGCGCGGACCACGACAGTTCAAGACAGTATGGGCTGAACATCTATCAGAAGATTGTCGACGAAGATTCTACAAAAATTGGTACGTTTAACCAGTATCTTAAATTATTTTCTGTGTGAAGATTAAAAAGTGGGTGGTTGTCTGTTGTTTTATTGTAGTTGAAAGATGAGAATCTTGGAATGGAATTAGTGGGTCTACGAGAGTAGTTTGCGTGGTGTCGTGGATAAAGCGGTGCACAAGTGAGTGTCTCGGGTTCGGTTCTAGGGGCTCGTTGTAGAGAAAAAAAATCTGAAAGCTATGATGAGAGACTAGGAGTATGCTTATTGATTATGAAGATAGCAACAGTCCATTATATGCTGCCTTCCTTCAGAGCTTTCATTTTTTGACATGTTGATAACGTTTTGTTTGCCTTAACTTTATTTTTCTATAATTCAAGTGACTTGGTTACTTCAGTGAACGGTTTTTGAAAATAGTCTCACTCTCCTCTGCAACTGTGTTTGTATGAGTATCAACTTCAAGCCTCAGAGAACAGACCTTCCGCTGTTACAAATGTTGATGTATCATGAAGGCCACTGAAACGGCGTAAGAAGCGGGGAGCTTTTGTTCTTTGCTTTTACACTGTTAGAGTTCTCATATTCCACAGGAATTCATCCAAAAAGAAGGCGTTTCAAAAGCATGCGAAGAAATGGCAGGATGAGGATGGCATGAAGTCGATACAAGCTGATTTGGCCAAGATGAAGAAATATTGTTCTGTAATTCGTGTCATTGCACACACACAGGTTTGTTTTGGATAAGGGGAGAGGGATTTTTTCTTGACCTGACTTTGTTTGTTTGTGTCCCACTTGTTTTCTATAGAGTACTTGTTCGCTATCCAAATTTGCAGATGAAAGTTATGAAACATCGGGAGAAAAAGGCTCATATTATGGAAATACAAGTAAATGGTGGCACAGTCCCCGAAAAAGTTGATTGGGCTTATGAACATTTCGAGAAACAGGTAGCTTTGTTTTTCAGATCATTTGATTTTTCTTATTCTTACCAAAGAAAACAGAATTAACTTGAAAGTAGTTCACATTCAGGTGCCAGTGGATTCTGTATTTGCCCAAGATGAAATGATCGATGCTATTGGTGTTACCAAGGGGAAAGGTTTCAAAGGTGTTACAAGTCGTTGGCACACAAAAAAACTTCCACGAAAAACACATAAGGGTCTTCGAAAGGTTGGGATTTTTTCTGATTTAGATGAAGCATACTTGTTTGTAGTAATTCGATGGCAATGATGTATCAGATCAAATGAAAGTAGTGGACTGAGCATCTCTTGTTGATATATTGAAGCTGAGCCCTTCATTCACTTTCTAGGGAACGAAATTGTTTTTCAATTTCTTTGGCAATACTAATAAACTTATGGTATGGTTTAGGTTGCTTGTATCGGAGCTTGGCATCCATCTCGTGTGCAATTCACGGTAGCTCGTGCTGGTCAAAAAGGTTATCATCATCGTACGGAAGTCAACAAAAAGATCTATCGAATAGGGAAGTCTTGTCTAACCGAGGAAGGTAGAAGAAATGGTGGTACAGACTATGATATTACGGAGAAGAGTATTAATCCAATGGTGAGTGTTTTGATTGGTAAACAAAGGAGAGTTATATAAACTCGTATCGCATAATGATGATACCAGTCTGCAATTCAGCGTATTATATGCTGACAACCGCACGATACTGAATGCAAATGATCAGGCAGTCTTGATTTCTCTCATGCAGTCAGCGACTGTTATTCCTTGTTTTTGTAATTACAAATATTCCAGGGAGGCTTTCCGCACTACGGACTGGTGAATCAGGATTTTGTTCTGATTCGAGGTTGCTGTATGGGCTCAAAAAAAAGGCCTATTACATTGAGGAAATCGTTAATTGCGCAAACAAAACGTTTTGCTTATGAAAAAATCAACTTGAAATGGATCGATACCAGCTCCAAATTTGGTCATGGGCGGTTCCAGACACATGCAGAAAAAAAGGCATTTATGGGCAAGTTGAAGAAAGATTTTGTTGCTGCTTAGCCGCCATTCAAACCTATTGTTATAATTTTTCTTGCACAATAAATTGTTGCTCTTTACACGGTCTTTGTTACACATTTTAACTTTCTCAAACTACGGAGTGTTAAAGGTTTGTATTTTCTTCATTGTTATGTCCTTCACGATGATGTCTGAAAACGAGTATATGCAAGCAGAACTTAAAGAAATTGCGGTATTTGGTAACGAGAGTTGTAACGTCATTGGGAGAAGTATGCGCTCTAAGTTCGAGCTCTTTAAGCCTTCACTGTTGTTCGTGTCAGACATGCGAACAGCTATGTATGGTACACAAATAGTGGATGTATTGGATTTATGATTGAACAATATGCACAAAATTACTCCGAATACATATGAAAATATGAAGTAAGAGGACGGCTGTGCCGCGGACAATGTGGTCACATGAGAGCTGGTCTTTCCAATCTCGTTTGTCATTTTTCATCAACAACGATCCAATTCAAAATTCAGAATTTTGGTTCACTTCAAATTCGAAATTCAACTCATCAGATCAATGCAATTAATACCCAACTCGTTAAATACTAACCAAAACATTTTGAAGAGACCGGTAACAAAAAATCAACCTGCCCTACGAATATGTATGGTAAAAGAAGGGAAAATCAAGATTCAGAGATCATTTATACCAGACTGCTGCTGTAAGAACGAGCGTATACAGTGCATCAGTTCGCGCTTCACTTCGTCAGGCACCGCTCGTCTGGCTCGCACTCGTACATCGCTCAGTACATCTTCGAGTGTTACTTGTTCAATACCCTGCAATGAAGTTGAAAAATTCCGAAAACGGTGATCTATATCTAGGTACAACGCGGTAATTGGGAAACTAAAAGGTTCCGCTAACGAGAAGGGCTTTCTCCAGTTCAGTTCCATTTTTTGAATTTTTACAAGCAGCTTTAATTACATAAATCTTGAAAAAAAAGAAGGAACATGATGGACTGTTAAAGCAGTACCTATAATTTCTATCAAATTAAGAAATTACTCGTTCGTCTCAAAGCTTAAAAGTGTTCGATAAACTTTTCAAGTAAGCAATCAGAAATGGAAATGATTACTTCATTTTTCTCAATTCTTCATCCAAACCTTACAACAACCTTACAGCAGTAACTTCTCATACGATCAGATACGCTTAGCTTAGCGTGTCGATACGGGAATGATTTTTGAGTGTTTATGTGATACAGGAAAATGTCCAACAATTAATATAACAATACATGGCTGATTACTTTTGGAAGGGAATATACAATGAGAAACTTAGTCGCTTCTAATACTTACCTTATTTTGTATACAATTCCGACACATATTCTCTACTTCTTCCACCCAGCCACTTTCTCGCAACCTTTGCAACAGCAATTCCTTCATTCGGTCACGTTCACCACATTCAATAAATTTGCGTTCCAAAGCAGCTTTACTTACTGATGGCGCACTCATTTATTACTAGCAATCTGAATCAAATCCAATGGTCATTAATCATGCATGTGAGAAATAAACTAAGAGTCAGATAAACACATTCTTTGACGTTAATTAATCCCGTAAGCCAATACCTACACCTTCGTAAACTAATTACCTTTTCCCCTTTTACTATATCTCTAACCCACCTTTTCCCCTCTTCACAAGTCCTTACTAGCGTAAATCTCCTCGTTACATAAAAGACACAAAGTAACCAACGTCTAGAATCCCTTCTCTAGCTTCACTTCATACGCTCAAATAATATATATCATGTGTTCATACTCGACAGAAAATTATAGTATCATGTGCTCAAATTCGATAGGGAATCACAATAAGGAGACATCCTCGTCTCTGCTCTACTTCCACTATCGAACTCTTGCTAACACATGACGGTAGGCATGGCAAAATTTTATCCGATTCATTTCCAAATCGTATCATCAAATCAAAATAGTGTTTGTCAGATGTATTTCCAAAGAGGGACAAAAGTAAGAGTACCTTTTAAACTGAGTTATGATGACATAATTGTTAAGCACTGCTTTTCAGATAAGTGTGTGATTACATCAACAACATCAAGCAAAATCTTCACTCCAAAACGGTCTTTTTGTAAAGTCTTTATTTCAGAAGGCACTCATCCAAAAAAGTATCATTTGAAACACGTTATCAAACAGCTATCAAACGAAAACATATGAAAAGAAGAAATCTAAATATAACATCGAATCGAAAATGTTTCTCAAAGTGATAGAACATAATAAAACCAATTAAAATTGCCGTTTATATATTTTAGCCTACAACAAACATACTACATGTTTACCCTTACAAATGCACACGTTGCTGTAATCTGGAATTCAGTTGGGATTGAAATGTTTCGAATATACATAATAGCTTATCATAATTCTACATAATTTACCCGTACAAACCTTAAGTAACATTGCCATACGTGACATCCGGATGTGGAATGATCTTATACCAAGCATTTGCATCAGAAAAGAATGGAATAAGGGCGTTTAATTTGATGAAAAAAAAATTAAATTAGATAAAGTGTTTGCGCAGTTAGGACATCGCGAATGGCATTAAAGAAAAAAATAAAATTTTTTTCTTTTGAAAAAACATTATATAATACATGTAAATATAAATATGTGAGCAATACACCGAATTATACAAATCTCATATACAATGATCAACATGATTTTAGAAAAGGCAAAACACAGCAGAGAAAGGCAGTGGGAATTACTAATCTGTACTGACACTCAGAAAACACAATCCATCACAACAGACCAATTAGCTTGGAAACATTTCATGAAATAAGAAGTCATTTTACTCTTTCATTTATATCTAAAACTAACTTCAGAAAGTAATTTCCACAACTATTTGCACGTCATAAAACAAATAACTTGAAAATTTTTGCCGAATTAGTTTGTTTTCTTCCACTGCATTGCATTTTACCCCGCTCATAGAGATGTTATGTTTCAAAGTTCAGAAGTTACCTTTATTTCAGCCCGCTCTACAACTACTGGATTTTATATATTACAAGTTTTCAAATCAACAGGGAACATTAATAAAAATCTTCCGAAATAAAAGGAAAGTAATTGCTATATTCAAAAGCACCGATAAGCTAGCTCTCGACGGTTTCAAGAAAAGTTTCGTTACCACAAAACAACATTCAACAAAATCAATGAAATATTATACGACAACAGTGAAGTACCCACAGAGATACACAGATATGAAATGTTTTATAGCAAGAAAGGAGAAGCAGTTTCATATCTAAAAACATCAATATTTAAAACGCTAATCTCTTGATGAGTGTTAACATACTGCCTATGCTATCTATTTCATACGTGGGAAACATTGAGGGATATAACAGATGTAGGTTCACAAGAAATCAAACTGCCACATTATTAATTCTGCAAATGTTATGGTAAAACACTGTAAAAAGCAAATCGTGATAAAAAAAAACTGGTAAAAATAACAGAACAAACAATATTGCCACTATTCCTCTAATTTTTTTTTTGTGAAAATTTCTATTACAGATTACTCATAATTGGCAAAAAGTTTAGCTGAAGATTACTTTACCTCTGTAGTTCTGAACGCACTAAGTGAATTGAATATCCCAGGAGAAAAGTAAGACTGAACCTTTGAACACTACAGATATGTACTTAAATTATGACTCTTGTGCAAAACTTGATTTAAAACACCAAAAAAAAAAAGAAAATTGAATTAAGGAAAATCACGAAAAAACTTGTACCCATATCTACTGAGCAAAAATTCATCAGCAAAGCTGATCTGCTTACTGGATATAAAGGAAACTCGAGTGTCATTATGCTTCTTCTGTTGGTGCAACATAGGCAAGCGGGAAATAGCCTACCTGAAACGATTCTTTTTACGAAATTCTAAATGTGATACCCATTTTTTCATCAGATGATAAATTTATTAATAAAATAAAATACACAGATTAGTTGACACTACATTTGAAAAGATAACTCCTTCCATTATCAGTAGTGAGACATAAAAAGACTTTTTATGGCCAACTGGAAGTTGAATGAAAATTCCCTGAATTGGATACGCTGTCATTTTAAATTACATATAACTAATTCTATTTGCATCAAAACATCCTATTATATCAGTTCAGCTGGTGTAGCGAAACACTGACTCAAACTTCTGAAATATTAAATCACTGGGAAATGGTTTTACAGAACATCAAATGTGATTTTACATTGCGCACATTACCATAAACTAATGCAAATGATGACTTACTCGATTACCACTGCGGCCTTTCCACCAGCCTCGATCTTCACCAGTCCTACTAATCACATAGACTTTTTGACCAACCACCAAAGTAAGAAAATTTGGTTCTGATGCTTCAAAATTATGCAGGGCAACATATGACTGTTTATCGGTATACGAATATCGTAAAGTGGTGTTTAATGTTTCGAATGACTCTCGTAAATTATTTTCTCTATAGTAGTTGATCAATTCCTGTAATTCAGACACTGCAACTTTAGTCAACTATCCAGTAATAATTAGTCTACTCCAACTAGCCTATTATTACTAGTATCAACACTGCTATTACTTGCTAATATGCCTGCCTATAAATGACTTGAAGGCGCAGTGTTAACAGTTCCGGCAGTATCGGTTCTTCAGTCAGAGAAAAATTTCAGAAAAATTACTAATGTCTAACCACGACGCTTGCAAACATTGTGCTTTCGTCTAGATAATAACGTCCTTCTGGAGACTGTTCCACCTTCGTGTGTTTCACGTCACCATTGAAACTAAAGTTTATTTTCAAAGAGAAATGAGATAAGAAGGAGATGCAACACATTTAATTCCTAATATGTTTGCATTCTCTTATCAAAGGGAAAATCCTTCAAGACATGTCTAACACCATTTGTGAGCGTATATATCAATAGAGTATCATCAATCTTTGAACCTTGTAATATACAAATTAAAAACCCAATGTCTCATTTATAAAATGATGCCTTCTCACTTTCAATCCCGACCTTAAAAAAATGCTAAACGAAATCCTACTTATGGATCGGAAAAAATTCAAATTACGAAATCGTGTGGACTCATTACAAGAAATGATATAGCTAGAATGCATAAAATATTTTACGCCCTTTTTCATTTTAGTTTTAGCAGAACTGGCTGTAAAATGTCATAAGCCAGGGAGCTGAACTATAGACCTTTTAATTTTAGATAGTTAAACAAAAAATTTAACCTTAGTATCCTATCTCATGTGAAACATAATAAAAACAGCACAACAACTCCAAAAAGTAATCTCACCATAACAGACTAGAGAAATATGAACCCATCTACCATATCTTTGAATCTATGAGCACAAACTCAGCTTTGAGGAATTCACTATAAAATGAAAATAAAGTTGGAAATTAGCAATATATAAATGCAACTCTTGACCAGTGACAGTTTCATATTACTCCCAGCAGATATACAAAAACATCACGGTTGATAGAAACGCCCAAGATAAAGAGAACAGTGTAACCTGTTTTACTTGACAGAAGTTTATTTACTTCCAAATATTTGTGAAAATAACTCATCTCGATAATAGTCTAGCTACAAATAGATGGTAATATTTTAAAAAATGTTACCTTATGCTGATCACATATTTTTGTTGTGTAGCACTGAATCGTACTAAGAAGGTACCATCTGGTGTACTACGTAAGAGTTCCTCCGCATCCCATCGCTTCATCGGTCCCCGATACCACTGTTGACCCACTACTTCCGTATTCACATAATCCTGGCTTTGCGATTTCCGAGGCAAAGGCCTGTCAAATAATAAATCATTTATAGTTATATTTCATTTACTCATTGGCATAATGAGAATCGACTACAGATTTAAGGGCAACAGAAATGTCAAACAGTACAATAATTTATAAATGTCTCAGGATAGTAATAATTTCACGCGCGAACCTAAAACAATTAATGTTTTTGTGACCTAAAAAGTCGAAAGAATAAATGGATTCGGAATGAGGTACCTTTCCACAACAGAAAATAATCTGGAAAACTCCAAATCATAAACCGCCAGCAGATGAAAGAAAAAAGAGTCGAACTCAGTAAATAATAGTCAGGAAGACAAAATACTATGTCAAAAATTTATAAGAATAATTGAGATATTCCTCACAGTAAATGTCAACGGCATACAAAAAAAAATTTCATTTCTTTGAAATATTCTAAACTTAGAAAAAAATACAATGTACAGACGGATAAAAAAGATATAACTTACATATTTTCGACCGAAGCAGAAGACTTGCGCTCTTCGTTCGTAAGAGGCAGCTGTAACTGAGGTGAACTGATCCAAGAGTTGC
Organism: Dipetalonema caudispina; assembly: GCA_013365325.1. Taxonomy (NCBI): domain Eukaryota; kingdom Metazoa; phylum Nematoda; class Chromadorea; order Rhabditida; family Onchocercidae; genus Dipetalonema; species Dipetalonema caudispina. The sequence continues at coordinate 22,778 of JABVXV010000315.1, read as the reverse complement.
TGTGTTCTACAGGTGATGACAGTGTAACACTACTTAATGAAGTAGCTGTCGATGAACCCATATGCAACGATGACGTCGATATCTATAACTAATTAATATTTGGTCCAATTGATTACCATAAAGAGAGATTTACCTGTTTTGTCGTACCTCCATGATGTAATAATGAAATAATGATTCAAATGAGTGATGGTCAAGTAAAAATCTTAAATATAATTTATGAATTCGACATTAATTTACCCGAAATCGACGGACAAATTCCGGTTGAATAAGTCCAACTCGATTAGGAAATGCAACAATTCTTCCCTGGAATAACTTCGTGAAAAAAAAGAAAACAAAAAAGTCATTCCTCAAATTTTCTACTAATTGAAATTCTTGCAATCCCAAAAATTAATGTGATAGAAGTAAAAATAATACCAGATTAAAAGTAAAAAATCTACATATTTCATCCTTCCCCTCTTTTTTTGGAAATAAGAGTAATTTTTGGAATAATAATAATTCTTCTAATTCTTGTCATCGCTAAAAGGTAAAACACTGAACCAAAACTTGCAAAATCTTTACCACCAATGTGCCATCAATATTTCGCTGAGTGATTTCTATCAAATCATTCATTTCGAATGACAGGAACAGTGGATCGTTCGAACGGAATGACTGTACTGCGCGAACACATTCATGGGGCTGCACTAAACATTTAACTTACCAATTTATTCCAGATAAGTAAATATTTACTGGAACAGCAGAAAACAGTAGATGAAATAGTGAAAAGTGAGATTTATCGTAATCAGTCCAACCGAGCACTAAATATTCAAGTTTCGAAAGCAAATGCTACTAACAGGAAGAAGCATATTTCCGCCTATTTGGAGTCTGACTTCGTGTTAGTATTAGACCGACTCCTGGACATTTACTCATCGATAAGCACGCACGATGCAAATTTCGCTTACAATCTGCAGCAATGGTAAAACGTCTAGTTAGCAATAATGTCAGTACTGAAAATCTGACAAGTTACAAACAATATCTACTGAAATAAATATCATCTCACTAATCAGCTTATTTACTAACCAGAGCAATAGTATCCTTGATAGAAGAGACCAGCAAGAAGTTTTTCACAATGAAAACAAACGGTAGCTTTGTCATAGCTATGATACTGCAAACAATGACCTGATGCTTCCGAATCTTTAGGTCGTACATTGCCCCTGTAAACAATTTCTAATAATATTTAAACCAATACAATTTTAAATTTTAGGCTTGCAATTTAAGCCTCGACTGATACAAACAAGTATGCTTACTGTGCCATTATAATGTTTTGCACCCAACTGTCTCGTTGAAGCATCGTCTTGCAGCAAATATTGAGAACATTGGTAACATTGTCATCTAATTCTTGTACTAACGAGAAATAATAACCACCATTAGCTGTCAGCTTACGAGTTATTGTACCAATTTTATTGTTATTATCCGCATCAACACCAATACGATAATCATTTAGTATGTGCGCACTTCGATATGAGTATTGATTTCCCTGAAATCATTCACAAAATGCAGATAATAATGAAATATCTATAATTTACTGAGAATTACTCACTAGTTTTTGCTGAAATATTGCTACATAATGTTTCTCTATCTACTTCTTCCTTCTTGTTTTATAATATTTACAGTGAGTCTCTTGGATTTTACTTAGCTTGAATGCAGCAATTATGTGGCATATATCTTCTATCTGTCTTCCAATATCTATTCACAGTTTAAACAATAGGATCTAATTTAAAACTAACAAACTTACTCTCAGACTTTTACAAATGATCATCACTTTATCGAAAACAAATACGTAGCGCGTTTTCAGTCTATTGCCATCTTTACTTTGATCGGCAATCTTGATCTCACCATCTTTAACCAATCGACCATAGTTAATTAAATGCATGCCTACAGGCTGAAATCAATCCACAACTATGCAAAACGATGCCCAACTGCTTTTCCCAACTCTCTCATGTCAAAAGAAATTCTACAGTTTTCGCAGAAAAAATCAAACTACTAGCCGAAATAAACTACCAGCTCCAGATCAGTTATGCTGGTTTCAATATCCATAACGAGTTGTTGCATTTCATAATCACGTTTCATTTCATTGACATAGAAATTGATATCCTGCATCGCTTCCTTGGCTTCTTCCAAAGGTAAGCGGTCCGGCGAATCCACCGAGGTAAGCTTTATCATCTCCTAAACCAGCTACCAGGAATATTTCTATGTTGTAAAGCTACAACCATCCAACTTCGTGATATAAATTATTCATTAATTCTTTGAATATTTCAAATGAATGAAAAAAAAAACTACCGATAATAAAACATGGTACTTTAAAACCCTCTGCATAGGTATACTGAGAAGATCCTGCAAATGGAACTGATTACGATTAGCAGCTATACCACAATCCTGAAACAGAATGGAAATGAACTTTTGCTACAAGCAGAAGAGGCAAACGTAAAATTCTAAAGAAGGCTCATGTGATAACAGTTAACAAAGTGAGAGAATTTCTATTTGAAATAGAAACAAGAACAAGAAAATACATACAATAATCTTTTGCCGTACAACTGGATCCGTCTTTTCCAAGTAACAAATGCGTGAACGTGAATTTGGCAATTTTGAACAATATTCTCCATAAGCCACAAATTTCTCTTTCCACCTGAAATTCTATCTCCTACATTCAAAAATTATTCAAGAATATTTTTAAGGAAAACCATGTAAGAAGAAGTGCTAAGAGTACTAATTACGTAATGAAGACGTCCCCAATTGTCACCGGCTTTTCATCATTCGTAGGTTCTTCTAGTCCTACGGTATAGAAGACAGCTTGCCGTAAATGATCACGAAATGAGCGATGAATACATGCCAGTTCCTACAAAACCATTTAAAAATTCTAGAAAGGAAAGAAACAAAATCGGATTTCGATAGCTAGTGCTATCAAGTATATAATGGAGTATGCAGCGGATTTCAACAAATAACAAACCAAAATATTCATGAAGATTATTTTATGATCATCCTTTGACAGCACTTCTTCCAGTGGCGTATAAAAATTATTTATAATCATATCAAGCGCTTTCTCGACATAGTTTGATTCGGTATCATATAATTCTTTAACGCAATGCTCACGTCGAGAATCTGGCTTGAAATTCATCCATTTCTAAAAAATGATATCGTCAACAGCGTCCACTATCGTCCAGTCAAAACTGATATAAGTTACTAAATGCTGAGAGCTTCAACTTTAAATTCTAAATCCCACGTTTCAGAATACCAAAAACTGAGCCTTTTACACTTCCACAAACAAAACGGCGAAAAATTGCTATTTAAAAAAGCTGACTTTAAACAGTAAGTATACGAACACATGAGAAGCATATGCCTATTAGTATTAGTTGACTGAAACATACTTTCTTGACAAAAGCATTTTATGTCTTCTATATATTATCTACATTTTCATTAATAATCTCATTATACATAATCCAAAAAAATACACCATTTTCTTTAATAATTAAAAAAATCATTTTGATAACTGGGTAATCAATCATGTATTTGTACAATATCTGAGAGATTCAATTAAACAAACGTCTATGACAAGACCGCAGTTTAATAGTCATCTTTGAAGACTTCATTGTCTTGACAGCAGGACTTCCTAATCAAGGAGCTATACACGTACTGTTAACAGAAACTAACATCGTATTCGATAGCTTTTAATTCCCGTTGACTGTTGGATCGTTGACACACAATAGAATCGTAAATTCTGCCACTGGTTTTCTCTTCTTCTGCGATACCCATATCATAAACATTTTCGAGCACGGGTTCATTTGCTTCTGCTCCTTGACGAAGATTTTTATAAATAACCTTGTCGTTATAATATTCCGCGGAATTTAATGTAGATATACGTAATGGAAATCCCCTGGAATGTTTGCAGTGTACGTTGCCAAATGTAATGCTTGATAGCAAAAGATCAGTTTCAGTGAGTCTGCTAAACCTCTCAACTTTATATTCATATATAAAGAGTGCAATTATTATATAGTATAAAACATGTGCTGTGAATGTCTAATGAAGTCGAAGCGGTAGCAAATTACGAACTTTTGATTTACACAAAAAAATGAACACACACACAAAAAAAAAAAAAAAAAAAAAAAAAAAAAACATTATCGAAATATGCATTGCACAAGAAATTTTGCTTATCTTCAGTACTCATGAAAAACTGAAAAATGAACCTGATACCACTAAGTTTCGCTACCGGAGACATGGATAGTTTGGAAAGCGTTCTGAGCACTTTGCCGAAATCATCGAGGCGATAAAGATCCCACGGATCGAATAAATCTTCCGGCTTCATTTCAAATGTATTTTTACATGCTTTCAGAAATTCGCATATATTTTTGCAGCAAAGAAACTGAAATAATATACAACGATTGTGAAGTTTTGAAAAACTGCTGAAATAAGATTTATTTCATGGGCGATAGTGGTACTTGAGAAATTGTCAAAGACGATTTTGTTATCTTGCTTAATTTTGCCGACAAAATGTTACAAATGAAAGTTTTACAGAGGGCAGTTCGAAAACCCTCGGATATGCAAATCGGAATCAATATAATTTCTGGTGATATAAAGAGAATAAAACGATTGTAACGGCATACTGTAATCATACCGCAGCATATTTGGATATCTAAGGCATGTACCTGAGCCATTTGTGGTCGTTGTTGCAAATCTTTGATGTCAATACAATTTTCGCACAGTCGATTACAAAGTAAACAAAGTAATACACCATCTCGTAGGATGGTTGCGAATTCACCGATTTCAGCATCTGCTTCCGCTACCCGATGTTTGGCATCAAGAATTCCGCATTCATTCATCCACCGTACACATTCTCGCCATAATTCTGTGCTTTTTGCCATTCCCTGTTAAAATACTGATTAACTTAAGTTTCATTTGAATTCATCTCTTCTTTTCTCCCTTCTCAGATGTTTTCAACAAATATTATAGATGGTATTGATCGAACTTCTAGCCTATAGCCTATTAATTTAGGACGAGTGGAACACACTATACATTGCAGCCAGACAACACAAATGATTTATCATCAACAAATGATAAGTATCATTTGTCAAAACGAAGATTACTTAAAAACAAATGTCCAGTGAAACAATAATATGCGAAGATCACACCACGTAAACAGTATATATTTCAATTTAAAACAATGATTAAACAGCCAGATATTTTACACAATCCCCGATAAATACAAATCGAACATATTTTCGCGACATCTCATTTCCTTTCAATATGGGTAATTCGTAAAATCCTATATTTCACTTAATAAAACAAGTAAAAATATCCAGTGATCATATGTCAGTAAAAAGCCATTCGAATTTCTGGTAATATTTATGTAGTGACAATTATACGAATACCAAGTAAGCTGTTCGAAATTTTCCATTTATATGCTAAAGAAGGATGAAGCGAAGGATTCTAATTAAGAATATATGTAAAAGTACAAACGATTACTGAATGACAATAAGCATCTGTTAAGCGAAATGGATAAAAATGTTACGCTAGCGCGGGCAATGATCGTTTCTGAAGTATTATAGACTAATGGAAATTACTCATAAAGATAAAAGAATCTTCCGATAAGATAAATTTGCAATGTACGCAAGTACACGCAACATACCTTAATAATACGCGCAAAAACGTAGCGGTTGAAATTTTACGAAAATCGCAGACTAATATAGTAAGAGGGGAATCGTTGCGAGAGCATCACTCATTACAATTATATTGCTGCAATTGTTACTTTCGAGGTATGATTCCTCATGTTCTCTTACTCATAGATTTGTCTTACTTTCCATCTCTATCTCTATCTCTATCTCTACCTCTATCTTCCTTCCTTTTTCTTATCAAAAAAAAATTATATGAAACAAAATTGAATCGTTTGACTAATCGACAGTTGAATCGTAGAAATTCTCTAAATTAAAGTGGAACTTACGAATAATTCGACAAAGTCCAACTTTATAGATTTGATATTTGTGATGTATCAAATTAATGACTTATTAATTGGCCGAAAAAGTTACAAAATCAATTTCGATTGGCTTTTTGGATCTTCTCGTTTTCATCTTCATGACTGTTTAAACGATGATGTGATGAAACAACATAAATTTTCTCTCATATCTAGAAAAGTTGAAAATTTTAGGCCATATACTTTAGATTTTCAGATATTTGGAGGAGTGGTTGATTCTCTGACTTGCAACTTTCTTGGAAAGTTATGCCTAATTTTTTGCATTTCATGAGCTTTCTTATTCAGAATATAGGATACAGTCGATGATGGTTCAGGAGTTAGCATGATTTTGTCAAGAAAAGCTTAGGACATTAGATGAAGAAAAGGGTTTTAGCTTTAGTGTATAAAATAGAATCTCGAATTCATAACTTTCTGGAAAATTTTTTCCTTTCATTCTATCATTGTTGAAAACGTCCTTCTCTTATTCTAAAACCTTTGGCTACTCAGCACAGTAACTCGAAATTTACAAATCTTCGAGATGAAGCAAAGCGATTTTTAGACAAATGAGAATATCTCAAGCAGTTGGTCATTTTTACAAACTTTTGTATTTCGATATCTTTCAATTTTGTCTAGTATGAATAAATGAGATTCCTTGAATCTTTTAACTAACTAATTTCTGTCAATAAAGATTTTCTTGACAGCAAGAAAACTACACATCATTCTTCTCGTTTTTTTATTCTGGTGACAGTTACAGAAAGATGTCAAAAAGAGAGTGGACAGCTACAAGACAGGGACACTGACATATCCTACTACTGCCTTCTTTTTTGCAATCTTTATACCATAAAGTATTTTGTAATTATTTAACTCTTAAAGAAAGGGATTACAGCAGAATGTAATATCGATGATAATAAATAATATAAGTGAGCTAAGATTGTTGATTCATCAGATACTATTCATTATTGATGGTATGAGAGCTATTTCTACTAGCTAATATTACAAAGATCTACAGATGAGGTAGCAAAATCTTCGACAATATTAGTATTAAATACATATGATCCATCTGGCAATTAATTCAGTTACTGCAGACATCTTATTATGTGACCCCGGAAATCCTTGATTAGGATTATGTCGATGAAATTAATAATATGCAGAACAACTTATTACCAGAGATTTTTATATGATGATATTAGTGATAAATCGTAAGTAATTAGTTAATTTATCCTATATAATTTTAATTTTGCAGTCGAAATTACGCTGGAATTATAAGGAAATCAAGAAAAAATACTCCACTTTTAATTTTTAATATTTCTTTTCATTTCATTTTATAAATAAATTTCAATTTTCGATCATCTACTACATTAATGGCGTTAATTGAAAACCGTTTGTATAACCATCAGCTTTCGTGATAGTCAAATCCCTTCATACTAAAATTATTATTATAACTTTCCATCTACAAGTACATGATATGTTCTATTATTACTCTTTGCCAATAATACTTAATAATGATAATACTTAATAATGGTAACAATAATAATAATACTTCATAATAACAATAATAATACTTAATAACAATGATACTTAATAACACTTAATAATAATAATAATAATAATAATAATAATAACAATAATAATAGTAATAATAAATAATGATAATAATGATAATAGTAATTAATAATAATATGATAATATAAATAAATAAATCAATATAGTAATCATAATAATAATGATAAATGATAAATAACAACAATAGTAATAGCGTATCAATAAATTTGTATTATTAGTGGTTTTTCAGAAATCATTCATATTATGGTCTGAAAGTAAATAATGTTTCAAACAAAAAGCGAAAGAGGTGAGAGAACAAAAATCTTTTCCAGAAAGTTGGCATAGTACAATACGATAATAGTTCAAAGATGGATCATGAATAGATTTAAGAATGAAAGTTTATCATGATCACTTGGGAACTGGATTAATTTCTACTGCCATTATAAAAATATTTTGGAATATATTGGGTTTATTAAAATTTGATGATATCTTTACTCTGATGATCATCTATGTCAACAATAACTATCAAATCTTACAAGTGAATCAAAAAAAAGTACCAGTAGTAATTGGTGTTTCCTACAAAAACGATCGAGAATACAGATTTGTTTGTATGTCTTTTATATTTTATGCTAAACCATTGTGAATAGGCTTATGTTGCTTGCCGAAAATTATCAAAAGAAATAACTTGCTAAGGTCCAAAGGTTAAAATCCTAAATTGATGATTATATAGCCTTTAGTCTAAAACTGTTTAACCATTCCCTACGTAGTTTGTTATTATTATCTTATGTGTAAGGTATGGGAAAGGGACCAACTATAAAGATTTTCAACATTTTCCTCTCTACCTTCGGTTTCAAGTGATATCCGGAAAGGAATTATATTTGTTGTGGTCTGGAAATTTCAATAAAGAAAAAAATTTTTCAAAAAATTAGAAAATCAATGATATATATCTGCATGCATTTGCATGCTATGTTTTAAAGATATGAAATGGTAGGATTTTCGTGAAGAAATTATGCAAGTAATTGTCCTTGAAACGCATATATTTTTGTGGTGGGAAATCGTTTCATTGAAGGACAGAAAAATAAGAAGAAAAAATGTCTAAAATTTATAAAAGAACGGTTTATACCAATCGATAAGCAAAATTGTGGAATAGAAATGATCTGCATAACGAAGAATAACACTACACTTCTCATTTATATCAGAGAATTTATGACAATGCGATATTTCAATTACCACTCATATCATCAAATACAGAATGACTGTTCCAATCTTTCGATTATTATTTTCAGGATTACATGTTAACGAAAGGAATGCACCAGGTAGAATCAATAATTGACGAACATTCATCGTTAGTATTTGTATGTCAACAGTGATCATATTTTTCCCCTCAAAATTTGATTTTCCAGTAACTCTTGTAAATTTGTATAGGGACCTTAAATTTTAAATTTCCTGTCTATAGATCTTATTTTATATTATTTGCTAAGCTAAACATCGTTACTTGTCTTCTTCCCAAGTCCTGCTGAACTTCTTATATCTTAAATTTTGCTATCTGCAACATATGTTCAAAATAAAGAAGAAACAATACAAAATTTAAATTACGATTTACAGAAGATTGAATTTGGATCTGCAACGTACAATGTAACATTACAATTAAAAAATGAATACAAATGCCAAAAAGAGGGAAAAAAAATAGAATTGTTTCACAAAACCAATCCTAACGAATTGCAATTTTTTTACATTAAAATAAAATTTCCAATTTTTTTTCGTTTTTCTTTCCTTGTTGCTAGGAGTATCAGTTAGGAAAACTTTTACAATCTCTCAAATGGATGGAAACATTCAATAGTAATAATAAAGAAAATGTAGTTAATTAATGCAACTTTAGAAGATCATTTAATGATTTATTTTTTTGTATTTATAATTTAAATACTCCCACAATGTTGTTTTTTCCCCTTCTCCTTTTTTGCGCTTTAAATTTAATTATGGTATAATGTGATAACATAAGAAGTAAAAAACATGTGAGAGAAATAAGCAAAGCATAGTATGCATATAACATGGAATCATTTTAGTACAAGAAGAAGTAACAAATGTCGAAGATATTTTTTTAACATTTTTTTTCGAAAAGTATTTTTTTTGAGAGTAGTTAATTAGTATGTAATGAAAATGAATTTGAAATAAGTGAACGAAATGAACTCGAAGCATAAGATTGTGCACAGAATTTGATTCCAGTGGCGATATTATTGTGATTGATTAAAATGAAGAAGATATGTTCAAAAATATTTTTCATTGGTAAATTTTATAAGTTGCATTGAATAAGATAATTTAAAAAGTCATTATTGTTAGCTTTTTTAAAGTTCCAAGTTGCATGTACATGCAATTATAAATTAGATCATTTCGGGATTGAAATTCTTGTCGGATGTGAGATCTTACCTAAGCTAATAATTCTTCCCATTGTGATGCTACTAAATCAATGAGAAAATGCATTGACAACAAACAGCTCTAATATCATTAATTTCCATATTGATGGATTAGGTGGAAGTATATATGTAGAGAGGAGAATATTTAGTAACTCAATAATCATTCATCAGGTATAAAGATAAGGCATAAGTAAAATAAGAAAAGGAAACAACTATTTCATTTGATGACAATAATTTGATCATTATTGTATGAGTATTATTAATATGGCGAAGTAAAATACTAAATAAAAATAATCAATCCATTTTTCAAGTAACTATTCAAATCAAATAGAGAGGAAATAATCAAAATTTTGAGTACGATCCATTAGGCTCAAAATAATTGATTAGAAATAATATTTGCATGAAATAAAATTATATTAATATGTTTAAATTTCAAGTGCATGCATTATTCGTATTAACAATTTATAAGGTGGGAAAAAGAAAGAAATTAGCTGTAGCATAATTAGTAACTTCATATTTCAGATAAGTAAATACTTTAATCAGTAAAAAATTTATCGACAGCTTTTTTCTTTTATTTCTTCCCAATACAATTAGAATTTTAATTGGCTATTTTTTATTATAAGCATGAAATATTATCTAAGCATTGCGAATAATATTCATAATATTACTTTCAGTCTAGGAAGAAGGATTTTCAGTTAGAAATATTTGCTAATCTAAAAATAGCAAAAAAATTGATAGCAAGAAGAAGTATTCACCTTGCATTATGTTGGTATAACAGATCAAATAAATCAAGTTTACGATAATTGTTTGAATTTTTACTACAATTCTTGAAGATGAAATATAATCTCTTATGGAATATGGGCATATTTGCTCATTTAATATCTACTAAATATTAAATTTCAGGAATTGACAAAAAATTAAGTAAAAGTAATAGTTCAATAATAATGCGAAAAAAATTGCAACTAATTTCTTAATAATATGACAGACCACAGAGAGAGACAGAACAAATTTTATTTTTGAAAACTTTTCGACTTTCTTTATCAGTATTTGATTGAAATTAATTGTTCATTTATAAACTGATAGTGATGAAATATTATATTTTGGGAAAAGAATTTATATTTCTATGAATTTAACGGATGAATTTGATTGAACAATTATTTGTTCAAGTGCATTAAGCAGTAAACATTGACAAATTCTCATCAAATTCAACTTTAATATTTCGGCATAATAAATAAATTATCGAAATGGCGATAGTATAGCGATATCGAATGATCTTGGTGATTAAATGACGGTAATGCTGATAAGTATAGGAGATACTAAATGATTAAAGCTTTCGAAGAGAACTTTACAAATAAATACTAGTAAACATGAACTTCTTGGTGAGAAAAAATTAAATTTATTAAATGCAAAAGTTGTTTATAATCAATAGTCATAAGTATATATCAAAGGGGTGATTATTATATCGTAGGAATAAACAAAGCAGTGATTAAGTAAACAGATGGTAATCTTTGCATCGGTTTGTTTAAATTTTATGAAATGAATTTTGAATTCAACACAACCGCTAATTTATAGCTGATGAAAATGATGGGAAGGAAAGAGTGAGGAGGGAACCTTTTCTAATTTTTTATCAGTTCATTGGTAGATACATAACAAAGCTTTTCTGTTTCCCTCATTTATTTTAGGAATAAAAAGAAAAAATGTCAATTATATAATAATTAAAAAGGAATACAATGGTAACAATTATGCAGAAGAACTACCAACAATATGCTGATAACAATATGATGCGTCTTATTTTCAAATACACTTTTCAATTTAGGTATAAACAATCATATGTTTGCTAAAATCAATATATCAATGTAATCTATTCTATTGGTAGGGAATTGATCAATCTCAATTCATGAAATTATCAATGTGATGAATTCTTACTGATAGAAAAGGATAGTTTAATAGCTAATTTGCATAATAAATTAATATTTATGAGCACTGCATATAAAAAATATAAATGATACTTCACGATCCCATTTCTATATTTGTCTGAATAAGCAATTTGCTTAAAATTCATGTAAGTTTTTTTTTTTTTTTTGAGTTAAAAAAGAGGAAGAAAAGTGGTAGGAAAATGATCATTTAATGGAGAAATAAATGATAAGAGTGATTAGAATTAAGCTAATAATTATGACACATCCAATACTGCAATATAATTTCTTATGCATCACTGCTTGTTGACATTGTACAGCTATCCGAGCTTGTTGACTACCCCTTGTCACATAATTTAATGCATCACTTGTATTCCAGTCAATTCGATCTACTCTTTCACCCTATAATAATCAATCACAATCATATGATGATCATGAATAACAATAACGTTTGCACATCATCCTTATCAAAATGTTCTTCAACCCAATCAAAAACGCTTCATTTTGTCTATTATGCTTGCATCATTTGTATAGCTAATACAAATAGGTACGATAAGATTATGATACTATTAAATGACAATTCGTTATCAACAGATCAGTTAAATACAAGCAATTGCAATAATTCATTTGGATGTGAATAAGTTTCGATTTACCTGTGTATGTACGAGAAAATTCATATCATTATATAAATCATTAAGTTCCTTGATACTAGCTTCCAAATTTAATATTTCATCATGTCTTAAACTGGCATCATCAAAAGCTAATTTTAATTGTGATGAACGTACATGTCTGAAAATTATATTCATTGCATTACCTAAATTAATTTTACTTCCAAAAAAATTATTTTCAAAAATTTGCTTCTTCCCCTACCTTTTGTTATAACTTTTGTCATTAATATTATTATTAATGATATAGTAAGTTCTTCCAATTTTCACTTCATTTTGTAATCGCTTTCAATACTTCACTTAGAACATGTTAACCTGTTAAAAATTTCCGATGATTTGGAATCAATCATTGTATTAACTTCGTCCTCTGTCATATGCTCACCAGCAATATCTAACTGTCGCCTGATTCGTTCTTAATCAGCAGAAAATTATGATAATGCAATCATTATAATGATAAAAAATTCATTCATAAATACAACTTTCACTAATTCATATTGCTTCGTCCTACTCTTTCTTCTATCCCTATCAAATGAAGATAAATGATAATAAAACGAACAAAATTAATTACAATTTACATAGTAATGTGAAATTATTAATAACGATCTTCACTTTTTACGTATAACTTTCAAAGTTAACTTTTTGACCGAAATTTTAAAGCTAAAAACTAGAAATTAATTTAATTATTGACTTCGTCATTAAGAAATTTATAAGATTTCCCTTCTTTTCATCTGCTTAGTATTTTTGCCATAATTTATCGTAACTTTAAAAAAACTAATCTTTACTTTTTTTCTCTTTTTTCTTTTTTCTTTCTCTTCCCTCAATGAAATTCTAAGGGAATTGAGCAAATGGTCTCAACGTGTCTCATACGGGTGATTGTATTATGATAACTGTGAAATATGACCAACTTGCAACTTGCGCTCTATAATCCAATTGAGCAGCATTGAATATTTCCAACAGGTCTGAAAGCTTCTTCGACAATGCTTCAATATGATATTGCTGGATACGTTCGCTAATTCCAATAATTTTTTCACCTTCCATTTTTTTTGCATTCTGTTTCATGGCTAACAAATGCTTTCGCAAAAGACTGGAACGATGCTTTATCCCCGCCATGCATTCATCTAGTTTTTCCTTCAATTATAATTCTTTCTAAATTAAAAATAATAGCAAGGTAATATAGCAATAAAGTAATAAGTTGGCATAAAAATAACTGTTTTCGGTTTGATGGAATTTGCTGTCTTATATCCGGATATATTATTAAACACATATACCGTATTATACCATTTTATTCCTTACTTCTTACTTTCTATTCTTTCCGCTAATTATGTATTAGACAAAAAATGAATTTAGTGATTTTTTATTATTTCAGTCATAAAACAGTGGAATCAGTGCGCAATATCAACGGCATATTTGGTCCAGAAATTGCTTGCTAATATACAGTATAGGTAGTGAATGAAGTTGTTTTCGAAGGATAAGAGAAGTTGAAAATGAAGGCGTAATGAACGATCATCGGACTAATTGAGAGAAATCACTAAAGATAATCTCAGAGCTAAGCGAGAAATTGTCGAAGAAGTCTATGATGACCATCGTACCATCCAGCATTTGAAGTTAATTGGCGAAATAAAAAAGCTCAAAGTGATCAATGAAAAAATTGTCATTATGATCTTAGTGTATACAATGACGAATCATTTCTCGATCGATTGTGAGGTATGAAGAAAAGTGATCTGTATGTGATTGCGGTGACGATTGCTTTAGTGACTGGACGAAAAAGAACTCTAAAACACTTTCTGAAGTCAAACTTGCACCAAAATTAGTAAAGATTATTGTCTTAGTCGTCTACCATTGTCACAGCTTTTTGATTCCCAACGAAATCGTTAAATCTAAGAAGTATGCTAAGAAATGCTTTCAGCTGGGATTGGTAAATCTTAACTCCGATCATGACATCATATGGGGGATAACCAATGCTTCTAAAATTGAACAAATTGGGATGCCTTTCTTTGAACAACTATCATCCCTTCAGTCATTTCTACAACTTTTTGCGAAAAATACGGATTTCTTGACTATGGAAATAAATGATAGTTATCAAAATGTTTGCATGACATGTTCCTAATTTAATTAACAGAAACTAAGTTTGTAGAAATTTAGTAATAATAATTTACAATTTACCACTTTAAATCACAATCATTTTGCACTAACTAATTGAAGTTAAACAATTTCGTTACCTTTTCATTGCCATCAACGATAGTTTGAGCCAAGATTGAACGTAACTGCATTTTCATGCTTGCAACGTCGTCTGATAATTTGGCCATCACATTTCGAATTTCGTCAATTCCAGCAAAAAATGAGCCACCACGCGCAAAACTGATATTCGGTTCAACATTAATCGAAATGAACGCGTCATCATCCCTCAGAAATTGATCAGCTTTTCGCTAGAAAAAAATTATTTTCCATGTGAATTTCTAAAATTTCACAAATGTAAAACTATCATAGACAAAAAAAGAATTTTAACTCACCTAAATAGTCTAAATTTAAAATTATTGTGCAGTAACTTTTTATTTCGGTGGAATATTTTTTAAATCAAAAATTTTGATTGGATAGGAAAAACATTTGCATATTTAAACGACTTTTGGACATTAAAATATTCCATATATATGTGAAAGAATATTTAACTAAAGCTTTAACTAAAGCTGAATTGTTCATTCAACTACAATAAATTAATGATGCTGGAAGTATCTTTAAAATTTGATTTAATTCGATAAAAATGGTAAATAATTACTTCCAACCAATCAATTAATAAATATCAAAAGTTTTGTTACACAAATTTATGAGCAATCAGAATGAATATAATAATGAAATCATTTATTCAAACTCTCCATAAGTTATTGCTTTTCAGTTGCTATTATTAATCTTTTTCAATAAAGAAAGAACATTTTATAATAATATATTAAGCATTTCTAACTAATCAGTTATTCTCCACTTACGAAATTTTATTCTCGAATTCTTAAAATTCAAAATTATCTGATTAACAAAAGGAATTGTTTTGAGTATATAAAATATTAACGATGTCTTTAGGTAAGCGAAAAATAAAAGGTTTTACAATTTTGAAAGTAATTAGAAAGCAATTTGGTTTCCTTCCAACAAATCTACCAATAATTTTAAAATGGGAAAATTTAGTTTTTCTTTTGTTGGAATGATTGGAAAATTGATATAATGCTACAGTTATTTAAATAACAAACTATGCAAAGTGATACACAATCCATTAAAATTGATGAATAGCTCTTATATTAACTATTAATCATCATATCAAGTTTGTCATAAAGTTACCCTAAATTCATTCGATCGATCTTTCACCATTATATTTCAATAGTATGCTCTTAGATGAATCAATAGCAAATGATCCAACGAATAATAATATCCTTCTGAAATTACAATTTAAAAAAAAAAATCAAAAAAAGAAAAATTTTCATTTTTTATACAGAAAACAAATAAATGAATGAATGAGTGAAATGTTAGTAAAATATAATTAATTCACTTTTTACCACAATAATTTAGCAATCGTTACAACAATAATAATCGCAGATACAATTCTTCTCCAATATTTAATGTTTGGTGTGCATATGTTGAGGTTGATGACAGCATAGAGAGGGATGATGACGCGATAAATTTGCTTTTGAAATGAAAAATTGTGATGATACAGTGAATCGCCAATCGATTCGTCACCTCTTATGAAATCGATGAATTTTACATCCATTGCTGTTTGGAGCAAAGTGAAACATACAATCCTTTGAAGAGTAAATATCAACAAGATAGTAGTTTCCATAGAGACTAGCATATGGTGTATATGTGTGCAGAATATACCGCATTTGACATGATAATGAGACGATAAAGCATTTATCATTATACTAATGCTTTATTGTTCTATTGTATTAGTTTACTTTAGCCAAGAAAGTAATTCTTTTTCAGGCCATATTGATAGTGCAATTTTACAGGTATTATTGTGGTTTTTTAAGAATTAGTCGCAAAATATCCTTTAAAAGAAGAAAAAATATTACGGAAAATGATGAAAATACAATACAATAAAATATTATGTGAAAGTAAAAAGAGAAAAATTTGATATAAAATAACTGAATAATAAAGTAATTTTTTCATCCTAATTTAAAAGTAATTAAAATTCGGTTGAAAAGTTTTACACTTAGTATATAATTGAATATTATGATAAACAATATTTGTCCTTGTTTATCATCCTCCGTTTTCTTTTCGTCATGGATTGTTGTTACAATGAATTATTTGCAAATTGAAAGAAACTGTGAGACAATATGATCGACTAATAAGTTGAAATTAACAAGCAGGGTAAGCTTATTATCAATGAATGACGTACCTGTGTAATGAATTTAATAATTAAGTCAGCAGTAAATATTCCAAAATTCACAGAAGCAGTTATCCAGATATGGATGTGATATGTATGATTTGAAGTGACACATTTGTCATCTGAACTGACGTATTATTGGGCTACTCGACGGATGGTGATGAAAGAAATAGAATCAATCAAAGAGACATGCCGATATATGAGAAGGAACAGTCAACAAATATAATTTCAAGTACCAAACATCAAATTTGAAATCAACAAGGATTACCCAAATTTTTATCTTTTTAAGATGGACTTCTGGCTACTTCAGTTACTTGCATCTTAGTTCAATTCACTGAAAAAACAGATAACGACCGGTGTATCGTCTTTCTTTCTATTTCTTTTTTTAAACTATTCACTACTGGTTTCTAATAAATTTCAACTAAAAAAAAAAAGAATTTCATTTCCTTTTTTACATATGCTATTGCATTTTTTTATAAATAAATTAAAATAATTTGGAAATTTTTGCAGAACTTCGATATTAATTGAGATTTTATATACAAATATTGTACAGATTTTTGCACGCTTCAAAGAAGAAAAGTAATAGTGGTAATAATGAATCAGTTTTGGATCTAATTGATGCTTCTATTTATAAAGAATGAAATATTTCTGTAAAAAATAGATTTAAATTTGTTATCGGAAAAGAAGGTTATCATTATTGCATAGGTTAGAGCAAGAGCAAAAAAAATTAGCACCAGTAGTAATTGGTCAACAAATATATTTGTTATATTAACAGATACGGTAGAAAAGCTCTTATGAGGGATGACCTGATTTATGAAGTTGATAAGATAAGAAGGTAAATGATAACTAAGTTACCTAAAGCTTTACCCGTCACGCAATGATAATCCTAATCATTTCGATGTGGTACTTCGGCTAGACAACAGTTTATTTCTTTCTGAGGTTTCCCATATGAATGATTAATTAAGTTTTTTTTCAAAATTAAATAACTCAAGAATCACAAGACTTTCGATAAATCAAATATTATGTAATAAAAGCATATAAAAATTGAAGTTTCAGTTTTTGAATTGAATTTCTTAAAACATTAACCCACTAAAATTTACTGTTAGAATTGGGAATTCAAATATATTCAAGCTTTAACACAAAAAGAAGAAAAATTTGAAGATTGAGGAATTAGTTATCTAGATAAATTGCCTAAAAATAAATAAGAACCGTTTTTTTTAAAAAAAAAAGAAGAAAGCTCTGTGGTTTTTTACTATCATCAAAAATAAGTCCGAAATTGTTATGTTGAAATTATGATTTTGTTACACTTTCCGGGATATTTGCATTCCTTTCCAATAACTCAATATTAAAAATTTTTTTCCTATTCATTAACTAAAATTTCAGATGTCCTTACGTACACCAACAAAGCTGGGCGATCAAACAGTCGATTATTGGGAGACTGTAGCTCATTATCATGATGATAACGGCTAGTTCGCTTTGGTTTTTTTTTTTTTTGGTTAAACTGATAATAAAAGAAGGAATAAGTGAAAGCATATCTATCTGAATTACTTAACCTTAAAGTCTGTTTAAGGTTTAAACTTTGAAATTATTACAAATTTTAGTTAGGATAATTGAGAATTAGTATGCTCTAACATTTTAAGTTTAGGATTTAAGCATGAAAGTATTTGAAATCTTAGATTGGAACATTTGATAGGTCATAAAGAGGACAAGAACATTAATTTCCGAGACAAACTTTCTTCACCTTTGAGCTTTTTCAAACGTTTCTTTATTCATTCTCCTTTTTTCATCTCTTATTACCCAATTATTTCTCCTATACTTTGTTTGTCAGAAATACAATTGATTAACTTTTGAATCTAAGTCATGATTCTAGCAAAATCTTGCATAAAGTGCATTGGGATTTAATAATATCGAACTTCTTAAACCGAATTAATTGTAAAATAAAAGTGAAAATTCATTTAAATGTAATTTAAAAAAAAATTTTCAATGTAATTTTTAAATTCATTTAATTTTATTTAAAATTCAGTTATTCTGAAAAATAAACACAAGCAAAAATTGCATTGTCTAATAAATATTTATAATATGGTAGATATCTTCGCTTCTCTCTAATCTTACCGTTTTATAAATTTCATTTAATGGGAGCAGATATCAAATTTTGACTAAAGCGAACTTAAGTAATTATAAATAATCAATTTTTGTTTGATTTTTTGTTCCTAATATTTGGTGCTGAAAAAGGTGAAAACTTTATGTTTTTCAAATTAAACTACCTCTTTACACAAAAATTTCTTGGAATATTTTTAAGTTTACCAAAAATTTGAATAAATTCTTTCCAAATATATTACTGATAATTGCAAAAAAAAAAAAAAAAACAGTGAGACAATGATGTTAGTTTTACTTCCCACATAACTTGTTACTTAATATTTTATCGTAATTTGAAACTGTTTCTAGTTAACTAAATTTTTTTTTAACCTTAATTAGAAATTGTCTTTTTAGACTGTGACACAAATATATTTACAAATGGGATTGCTGTTGAAGAACCACGTATAAACAATTATGAAACTACAAACAATAATCATCCTTCAAAATGTTATCATAACTCTCCTCCAGGTAATCTTCAAAAATAATTTGTTAATATAAATTCTAAATAACTAATTTAAAGCAAGTTTTCGTAGTAATATTATTCAATTACTGTCCATCCTATAACATTAAATTAGCTACAAAAAGTGATAAAGTAATTAATGGAAGTGTTACTCTTTACTATGTTTTACTGCAAAATATTTCGTCGCAACTATACCACATAAATTTGTCGAATATAAAAACTTTTTTGGAATGATTTCTTACTAAAATTTTAAATTTATTCATTTTATTGTTAAATATTTGTTGAAATATTATGTTGAAGGAATTTATTAACCATAATTAGGTAAGAAAAAATCATATTTAGAATATATTGAAAAGATATTAAAATGCAAAAAACTTTTTCTGAAATAATTTCTTCCATTTAAATTGGCTTGAAGTAGTTGCTGCCATTTTCAGATATAATTACACCCGAAACTTCAAATAGATCCATTCCAACAATACGTGTTTTGCATCAGATGGAACCATCCTCTTCACATTCTCAATATTCTCGAAGCATTCGTTATCCTGAATTTATTCATCGATCTTCCACTCGAATACCAGTGGTGCAATATTTCGAAGAACCATCGCCAATTCATCATCATCATCATCACCATCATCATCATCCAATATCATGCTATCATCGGTATGTTTGAGTTTTAGAATATTTTTTACTATTAGTCTAATAAATAAGCATTCTAGGAAGTTAATTTACTTGATATAGCTAACTTGAGAGTACATAACTTATTAAAATAAATTTAAATATTATTTCTGACTACAACATCCTTTTTACTTTCCCCGTATTACTCAAAGTATTAAGGATTTCTTACTTTATTTTTATTTTTAGGCCAACGGAATGCCTTTGTCAAGGCTTACCATGTCAATATCGGATACCTTCAAAAAATCAAGCAAATCCAGAAGAGGTTTCAACTTGCTTTAAAGAAAAAAATTTATTGCAACTTCAAAATTGCAAAGTTTTTCGATTTTAAACATGCCATGATAATTAAATTGAAGCTAATTCACAAGTGAATTATAAACTTTTAGTTATCCCAATTTTTTTTTTTTTTGACACATTGAATGAAATTTTTTTTGTAATGCATTTGCACACGTCAGTAATTAGCTGCTTAAAAGGACAAATAATTAAGGGAAATTTTTCATAAACAATAAGATAAATATGGGGAAATTTTCAGATGGCATATATGCTAGAGCAGCAACAACAACAACAACAGCCTGTTGAGATGGCAAATAGAAATGTTTCATCGTTAGCACCACCAGAATTACTTAGAGAATTATTTGTAACTAATAATAATTCTCCATTAAATATTGCTATTAATTTCAAGAAAAAGGTTATTGAATAGTTACATTTCCATAAAAATTTGAGAAAAGCTATTATTATGAACACGTAATTGGAAATATTTTGCAACAATTGGAACAAATAAATATTATTATAGCCAATCAGTACTCATATTAATTCGGTATGCTCAAATTGTGGTACCAAGGAGACGACATTATGGCGTCGTAGCAGTACAGGAGCTATAGAGTGCAAGTTTGTTTATTTGCTTACTTTATTAGTGATAAAACACCGATATTAATCTTTCAATAACAATGCTCCAATAGCTAACTATGTGATACTAATTTTTTACCTTTAGCCGTTTCTCATTATAAGTAATTCATCAAGAATAATGTTTCCAGTGCATGTAATTTGTATTATCGCAAGAATAATCGATCAAGACCAATAACAATGTCAAATAAAATACGAAAACGAATTCGATTGCCGCGTTATCATTTTCCATGAAAATTTCACTTATAAATATTGTTTAACTTTTCTTTTTCTGGTAAGCCAAACAGTATATAATATTGTCATATAGATTGTTGATTTGATAGTATCATTAAGCAAATACTGGAAAGCAAATTTTTTAATTTTATCATCAATGAAAAAGATTTTACATCTAACTTTTTCGCGTTAATTTCTCAACTTTAATTACATAAGATGCGAAAGTTGAAATAGTTGTTTTAGTTGAGATGTGTGAAAAGTTTATTAATCAATAATCTATTGTTAAGCATTGTATATGCGTTTGATATGTAGCAGAAAGTTATTCATTTATTGGTTTTTCCTAACAAAACATACGTGTCTTATCATTAAATACAAACTTGATGAGTTTTGATAATACATTGTTGAACGTGTACGTAATTATTTTTCGTCATTTTGCATACCATTTCATTGTTTTCATTTTGCTTATTTTTGAATTTTTTAAAAGTATTTTTTCTGTACAGCATATGAAATTTGATAGAAATGAGGAAGTTTACAGCAAAGTACCAGCAGATATTTTACCTCAGATAACGTTAATTGATGATAATAATTTCAAAGATTATATTATAAAACTTATTTCGGAAAGAATTTATAACCGAATTTTTTTCATTGGTACAATATTTTTTGCATTCACTCAATCGAATATCAAATACAATAGGAAAATTATTCATTGTTTCAAATTGTTTAATTTTGGATAATCATTTCAATGTTGTTGAATCAATGATGCATGCTTATTATTTAAAATTTAATTACTAATTGTACTTTCAGCCTTCTTTTCACAATAAATGATTCGTTTTTCTACCAGAATCTTTAGTGTTTGTCATTTGTGCAAATGAACTATTACAATTTATTCATTCAGCAATAGTTACTATTCTCAACAGTGTGTAAATAATTGATTTTTTGCTTCATTAAATTTCTCATCGTCACAAAGGAAGAATTATCATAATGAAATGTTGGAGGTTAACAACAATCTTTCTTAATCAAATCATCTTTAAATAAAATAATTTTTAGCAAACAATATTTAAATGAATGCATAGATTTGATGCTGGAAAAAAGGAGTTGTCATTGAAGTAAAAGTTGCAATAAAACTTGACGGTAATAATGGTTAAATTATCTCATAAAGATTCATAACATTACGTATAACTTCGCCAACTTAATATCATCTTTATTTTCATCATCGAATACACATACACTATCGCCAAATGCGTTTACGTTTACTATCATTATTATCAACGTTATCATAACCATCATCAATATAGGTTATGCTATATCATTATTATCATTGAAATATTAAATATTAAAGTGTCTAGTTATTGTGATTACTATATTTATTTATTTATTTACTATTATTACTATTATTATTATCATTACTATTATTACTATTATTATTATTATTATTATTATTATTATTATTATTATTATTATTATTATTATTATTATTATTATTATTATTATTATTATTATTATTATTATTATTATTATTATTA
>JABVXV010000314.1:0-72283 GCA_013365325.1 Dipetalonema caudispina | reverse complement strand
ATAATAATAATAATAATAATAATAATAATAATAATAATAATAATAATAATAATAATAATAATAATAATAATAATAATAATAATAATAATGATAATAATAATAATAATAATAATAATAATAACAATAATAATAATAAATAATCATAATAATAATTAATAATAATAATAATAATCATTCCTTATTATAATTCACCATTATTTGTTATTATTATTATTATTATTATTACTGTTATTACTATTATTATTATTATTTATTATTATTATTATTATTATTTATTAATATTATTATTAATAGTTATTAATAATAATAATAATCATCGGCTACCATTGATTCTTTCCTTTTATTCAGCAAAACCTGCTATAATAAAAGTTTAAAGTTATGAGAGCTGTAAACTATTTTTATTTTCTCTTTTCCTCTCTCTTTCTCGCCTTTTTTTGCTTTCTTCTCATCTTTTCCCATTTCCCCGTCCTTTTCACGCTGTTCAATTCTCTTTTCATTTTTATTTCATCTCTAATCAAAATGTTACTATCATTTTTTTCTTTTTTCTTTTTCTTTTTCTTTTTTCGCTGATGTAAAATAAATTTCTTTATTAAGTAAGTTCAACTATATGAATTTTTATGAGCATTGATTGGAAAAGGAAAGATAGAAAAAAAAGGAAAAGAAAGACAGGAGAGGATCGGGAGGAACGGGAAAAGCGGGGGAACAGGGTGAAGGGGAAAAACAAATAATGCTTTATCTTCTGCAATGATTTATTTGAAGATTTTTATTGGTATAGAATGAATTAAATGTTTAAAAAAAAAGGTAACGAGAGGAAAATTGAATTGAAAAAATAGTGTCGCGTTAAATGACATCGATACAAAGATGATGTCATGGGAATTGAATTGATAAAATTATATTAAACAAATGAAATTGACAATTTTCAATTAATTATTTCTCCTTTTTCAAACTTTATTCTCAATTAATAATAAAATAAAATACAAATGGAATGTTTATTATTCAATTTAACATTTCGAATAAATTAAATGGATTGATTTGCAAAAGAGTATTTTAAAATAGAATAAAAAGCTGAATAATTGTAAATTAAGACTTCTATATCTTTATCTCGTTTATTAGGATATTATTTGGAGGTTTATCCCAAATGATGACAATAAATCAGGATCGATCGATTATTACTACAAAGTAAAACATATTTCACAGTGATGAAGGATGGATGTCTTAGGTTCGATAATAGAAGGAAATCCGGATTATTACTAGTTGTGCTACTGTATACCGGATATATGGTTAGACATCAGGTTATTCCAAAACAGATTCACTAAAATATTCCATTTCTAATTCAACGTCTAATTAATATTATCACTAATTTGAACTGTCTGATTATGTTCATTAGAAATTACTTATGTATGAATCAGTATTTCCTTAATAATGGGTAACTTCTCGTCTGATTTGACAATATTTCATCGTAATTCAACCCTATCTAAATTATTTTCCTTAATCAAACATTTAGTTTTTCTATTAAAATATTTTTTTAGTTTCAATACTATTATTTCTTCTAATTTTCCAACAAAAATTTCCAACTTTGTTAATTTAAAATTTTCAATCTTTTTTTTTTTTTAGCTATTAAAAAGGAAAAAATTTTTTTTCTTTAACTTACACATTTACAAAACAAAAGAAAAAAAAAATCAAAAAAAGAAAAAATGAGGAAAGTTTTTTTTTTTTTTTGCTTTCCTTCCGTACCCAAATAAAAGAGAAGGAAAATGAATAAGAAAAAAAGAAGGATGTCAAAGAGGAAAAGAAAAGGACAATGAAAAGGGCATGAAACTCAATTTGCATGATACAGTTGAAGCGTGTCAATCCGGTTCAATCGTATGTCAGGGCGGGGTATTTTCATCGGAGGAAGAGAGAAGCGGGGGAGAGTATCAAAGAGGTGAAGATGGATGGGTAGAGTATTTCAATTCAAAATTGAAACAACAAAGGCAAAAAGGGATGAACTACAACTATTGCTATTTAAAAAGAAGGGCAATATATATATATATATATGTATATATATATATACATACCACACAGTGGGTGGTGTTGTCCTATGACACTTTGGCGCCTTCATCAAAATTTCAAAATTTGACACCAAAATCGTTTGATGATTGTCAATTGATATTCTTGGTTGATTAATTAAAGTTAATTCTCAAATTGTCTATAAATGACCAAAATTTGAACACTTTCTTTTCTCTTAACCTTTGTTTTTTTTTTTTTTTTTTTTTTTTTTAGAATATCTGAGATTTATGTTTTTGAACCATTCGAAATTTCACATTTTCAGGATATCTGAGACTTCTGTTTCAAGCAGATTCAGGATATTTGAAAATCAAAATTGTCCAGAGACTGTTCAGAGATGTTCTTCACAATTCATGTAGTATTTAGAATATTCGAATTAGTTTTCCTTCTGCCTTCCAAATCGTTTCTTTCATTTATATTTTTATTTCATTAAATGATTCCGGAACAATTATTCTCCTGTTATAGTCGTATCTTTTCCGTAATATATAGTTATTCCGCATTGATTACTTGAAATTTTTATAACTCTCAGTTTTTTTGGAAACTAAATATGCATGTATTATCAATGATCCGATTCGTTTAAATCTAAAATATTTATTCTTTCAAAAAAAAAACAAATAAGATGTTAATCGATACATATCAATCAATTTAGGTATAAAATCGACGGAACTTAATTTTATTTGATCAAATTCGTAGCACAAATTAAAGGTATTCATTTCAAATTATAATTTTCAGTACTTTATTAATTTTAATTTTTAAATTACATAGTAATTTGTCATCTTGACTTCTAGCTCATTATAAAAAGAAACGTTATTTGTTATTTGCAGTTGACACTTGGCTTATTTTTTTCTTCCTTTTTTTGTAAGTAACTTTTCTGGTAATAATTAATTTTATAGAAAATTATTTTCAAAAATTAAAAATAGTAAGAGAAAAAACAAATTGTCTTTCTCTAACCGTTCAATTTATAAGAAAAATATAATTGTACAGATTATTCTAAAATAAGTCAAGCTTAGATCAAACTTAAATCTGAATCCACAAAACAGCTTATATCCAAAAATTAAAGCATATATTCTGATTCCTGCATATTATGATTGAGTTATTACTGGTAAAATATAAATTCAGAAATGAATGCTTGATTTGAAGTGCGACGACGAAATAAAATCTTATCTGAAAAATGTAATCCTGAAATCTGTATTAATGATCAAGAAAAATATAATCCTATCATAAAAACATCCTGAAATTTGTCCTGATAATCCTGAAAGATTCCCGAAAGAACTTGAACAATACCCTCAATCTGTTGCAGTACAATGAACAGTTCAAAATGAATTAAATACTATGAGAATTTTTCGCTTGTTTTGATAGTCGTAAAGAAGAATTTGAAAATTTTTCAAATAAATTTCAATTCTTAATAATATCATATTTTCCATTTGAAAAAAAAAAATGGAAAAATGAAGAAGAAGCAGTAAATTTTTCAACAATATTATATTCAAATTATTGCAAAACATTTTTTCTTAGAATTTTTTTTTTTTTTTTTTTTTTTTATAAATCTTTGAGGATTAATTATTATTCCAAAAATAATAAATATCTAAATTTTATTTTATTTAATATTTGTTAAATATAGGTGGGGGGGAGGGGGGGGGAGGAGGGGGGAGAAAGAAAAGAGAAGCAAAGAGCCATTCTCTTATTTTTTTTTTAAGTAACATTAAAGAGAAGAGAATGAGGTCTAAGATTCCAAAAAAAAAAAAAAAAAAATAATAAAGAGACAAGGATGGATATGAGTTAAGTAAAAACCTTATGGACCGTTAACTCGGTTAATAACTGGGTTCATTTCTTATTGCTTCCTTTTTTTTTTTTTTCTCTCCCCCGCCTCCTGTCGGATTTTCGTATTTGTCGGTTTTACATCAAAGGAAGTTAAAAAAAAAAAAGAAAATGAGTTTTTCGTGTTTTTTTTCTTTTGTTTTACTTTTTTTTTTTTTTTTTTGTTCACATCAAATATTGAATGAATGGGATGTTTAACATTGAAGAATTTGAGGATAATAGTTCAAAAATTATATCAATTGTTAACAACAGAAAGCAATGAAAATCTAAAAATGAAACAAAACTTTGTTAAATTTAATTTAAAATTTCATTTTGTACCAATTATTTTCATTTTCTTTCTTTGGTATTCAGAAAAAAATGATTAAATTTTCTTTTTTTTTTTTTTTTTTTGCTACATCATTAATCCCTTTCTTTTTTTGGATGATTATGGAAGAAATGAATTCAATAAAAAAAAAATTTATGTAGTAAATTTAATTAAAAGTAGTGATTGTTTGAAATTTATTGAACTAAATTAATTTAACATAAATCTATAAAAATTGATAAGGATACATTTTACATGTGTAATATCACGTATGAAAGTAATTATAAATATTTTAAATTAAGATGTAAAATTGCAAATGATATGATTTCGTTGTTTTTGATTTAAAATGAATACTAAATAGATGCATTTATCACAAATCAAAAAAAAAAAAATTATTCGATTGAAAAAAAGAACAAAAAATTTTGAACAGAATTTGAACTATCATTTTCTTATAATTTTTTTTTAAAACAATTTAAATTTCCTTTCTATTTATTTTATTAATCGAATAGATGAAATCATTGCGATCGGTGGAATTTTGACGAATGTGTGAAATTTGTTGAATATTACAAATTATTTCATTTTTCAGTAATTGATACGGTGTATTAGTAAACGGAAATGATCACGTTTAGCTAGAATTTCGAGAAATTGATCACGTGTGCCACGGAAATTTATCTTTTACCAACTGATAAATGATGATGTATTGGCAAATAATAAAAATCACCCAGATGGAAATGATCGATCACATTTAGCCAGGATTTGTAAAAATTGATTATATGTGTCATTGAAATTAATATTCAACATTGCCTTATAATGACGAAAACTTACATATAAACGTATGATACACATATATATGATAAAAATTTAATTTATGCATGAGATAAATATAACCGTAGTAAAATATTAAATAACTTATCATACCTATGCAAATAATCAGAATCAAATTATGTGTACCTGAAAATATTGAAAAAAAAAATTCATAACATACTGAATTTAATGATTCAAACTTATTCATTTAAATTTCACATGCAAACATTAATTTTCTGGAAAATAAAAATTGAAAAAAAAAGTGAAAGAGAAAGAAAGAGGAAGACAGAGAGAGAAGAAAAAAAAAGCAATATTTTAATTTGCATAAAATGTAATTTAGGTTAAATGTCATCAAATTTCAACAAAATAATAATGTGTAAAATTTAAAATATTAATGATAGGGAATGAATAAATGAATGAACAGATAAAAGTTAACAGGTAAAAACATTAAGGATATCATGATCCTGTATATTTATTCAGATGGATGTATATATAGATATAATATGTAGATAGACTAATATACATATATGTATATATTTTAGTCTGTCTGCAAAGTATTTAATTTATGCAATTCAATAGGTAATTTAGAAAGAAATGATTTTATTAAATTTTTGAAAAGGAAATGTTGAAATAATAATACAGAGAGTTAAAAAGAGACAGATGGGAATGTATATGCATATATTTAGGATATGAAATTTCTTTTCATAATTTAATGAAAGAAATCTTTTTTCATTTGTTTTTTTTCGGAAATATATTTGAATGAAATTGAATAGTAATCTCTAATAGTATTAACATTGTATGATTATCATTTTTATTTTTTAAATTAAATTATGTTAATTACCTTTTCTCTCCATTCCTTTCCCTTTTTCTCGTTTTCTTTCTTTAGTTTCAGAAAAAGAAAAATATTTTATTAATTAATTCATCGGGAAATGCTGTAATTTTATCCAACCAAAAAGGAAACTATATATCATTTACCCAATTTCTTCCCAATTACCATAAGAAACGATTTATCGATTAATTTATCATTTTCAATAAAATTTTATATCGTTTCTTTTTTTTTCTTTCTGCTTACCTGCATTATTTTCAATTTCATACAAATCAAAAGAATAGTTTAGAAAGAATGATATATGCAAGCATTGTTTGTTGTTAATTTTTGATTATTCTAAATTAATTTTTAATTATCGAATAAGTTGTCACCAATTTCCAATTCAAATTGTACAAAGAAAAAAAGAAAGAGTTGTATGAGTAAAGTTAATTAATCAAACAATAATATACCTTAAAAATTTTGTTTATTATTGCCAATCTTTGATCGTAACTTAATGGAAGTTTTATTAACCAATTAATCATTTCTATTAATAGATATGGATTATTATGGAGGAAGTTAATAATCTAAAAAAATAACAATCAATTGAATTAAATGACAAATGCATTCAGTACATTACTTCATAAATTATGACCCTGAATCCGATTTCATTCCGATTTAGTTCCGTTTTTCTGAAATATTGATGCTATTTGAATTGTAATGTGTTCGTGAAATTTTGTCATTTCCTAAATTTTAACACAATATGGTGGCTTTTTTTTTTTTTGTTAAATAAACGATATTTGCAAAATTTTTCCGAAATAAATTTCTAATTAATTTTAAAGCCAATAATTGAAATAAAACTTTTCTGTTGTTTTTTGGCCAATTTAACTGATTGTTCGCATTATCGAGTAGCAGTTGGATAGAAAATTTCGAACATTGTCTTGGATGGATTTAAAATCATCATTACTTTTTCTACATCAATAAATCTTTTAAAAATTCAAAACTATTTGTATTATTCTTTGGCCCGAAACGATTAATAAACTAATTTTTTAAAAAAGAGGAAAATATCTTTTTTCGGAGAAATTTTTTGAAAAATTTTTTCTGAGAGAAAGTGAAATCTCATTTGAATAAATAATAAATAAAGTATATGTAAATAATTTTAATAATCAGTATATTTGCTATGTGCATTAACTATAAAATATTTTCATTTTCATTTTATCAATCTGTTAAATATTCAAATTATACATATTTTATAAATAAATGGTTATTATTCCAAAATGCTTAAAAATAACTTACGAATGAAAGATTTATGATTCATATAACATCACACCCATTTACAAAAAAATGTTTTATTCATAAATTTGATTGTTAAAAATAAAGACTTGATGAAAATTTGATGAATACGACAATGTCAGAAACAATGTGGAATTATTTATAGCTCAAATATTAGACATTAATTTCAGAAACAATGAATAATTGACAATTGATCACAAAGAGATAAATATTTCGCATATGGACAAATTCGGTGGGAATTTCAAATTTGTTCAACATTTGAATATTAATCAAACAATTATTGTTTTTCCCTGCACAATTTCTTGCGTATATCTCATAAATTCGGATGATTTAAAGCTTTAATAAATTTGGAAACAATAGACGAGAAATTAATTGAATTTAATGGAAATTATATCTTTACCTCTAAATTCAGTAATATTTCGAAGTATGTTATTAAAAATTAAATCAAAAATTTGCTTTTCGAAAATTGTTATTTTCAAAGTTTTATCATTTTTACAAACGATTTAATTTGATCATTCAAGGTGCAATCATGTTGATAGGTTGTATGAAAGGAAATTATGATAAATATGCTGATTGTAAAAAGGAAATTGCTGATATGAAACAAATATAATAATTAATAATATAACAGTAATAATAATAATATGATATAATGGCGATGATAGTAGTACTGATAATCCATAACAATGATAATTGAAATAAAAGCAATGATGGGAATGATATGAGACTCTGATATATGCTGAATGATAAGTATTAGTGACATACATTAAATAAATCAGTTAAGAGAGAATTGAATAAAACGAAATCTTAATTATGTAACAATAATTATCAAGAAAGTATAAACTCACTGATTCTCTTAAATTTTGAAGTAAAATCCAAAGCCTTAAAATTTCAATCCAAAAAAATTATGTAATGATTAGAAGTGTGAATATTTTATAAATCGATGAAAATTTTCATAAAATTCCGAAAAAACCGATTATCAAAAAGTGGATGAAAAATAAAATTTTGAAATGTAAATGTTAAAAATGAAAAGGAATATAAATGATTAATTATGTTTCTAGCCGAAAAAATTCCAAGTAACTCTTACAGTCAATTTGAAATATTCATTGAATTTTAAAATAATACCAAATTGATGATTTCTTCAATCTTTTTCATTTGACTTATCAATTTTACTATAAAAGTGATTATTACTAAGGCAAATAAACATAAATTACTTGCTAACTTCATTGTTTTTTTTATTACATAATGAATGATTATAATTACTCTAACAAATTATGTAAATTATTTGTTAAATGTTTATTTGTTAAATAATACAATTATAACTTCGACAAATAATTCTTATCCGCATTAACTTACGGAAACTTATTGCTTTATTTTTACTGTGCAAATAGTAAGAGTTAATGATAGAATAAATCATAAATGTTATTTGTGAACAAACTATTCATATATTTGAATATTAATATAATTTATTTTATCTACCATATTGTTAGTCTTTTTAAACTTATATAATAGTGTATTCAAAAGATGATTAAACCTTAATTTAATTCTCTTTTTTGTTCAGCAATGTTTCAATTTCCTTGAATATTTTACATTTCAATTGAAATTTGAAAAGAAACTGATAATTAGTTGAGGATTGATGAGCCTAATGTAATCACTGATACATTATTATTTTTCGCTAACATTCCAATCATAGTAATTTAAAATCCAACTCCCTCAAAGGTAATGTTGACAAACAGTTAGGGAACAGTTATGTATATATGTCCATTTTTGGAAATTATTTATCTCAAGTAATATTTTTGTTAATTTTAATGTTACTGAAACATTGAAAGTAGAAGTAGTAAAATCACTTTTCAATTCTTTAATAATTTCAGGTCTCTATGAATATAAATGAACATTAACAGATAAATGATAACATTATTCACACAGTATGATAATGTAAAGCTTGAAATTCTTCATTAATTATATATATGTGAATAAATGAGCAAAGAGGGGGAAAGAAAGGAAAAGCGATGCATCGGCCGGGAATCGAACCCGGGCCGCCCGCGTGGCAGGCGAGCATTCTACCACTGAACCACCGATGCTACGATATCACCTTCCTTTAACTATATTAAAAATGAAATTTTTTAAACTTAATTAAAACTTTGTTAAGTTAGCTTTTGAATGAAAAAGTTGTTAAAATGAAAAAAATCTTGGAAACCAACAATTGTATATATTTACCAATCCATTTAGCTCAATTAATATTAAAATAAATTATCAACTCTTCTCCCAAAGTATTTCATCGATTTTATCACTTATCAAAAGGATGTATAATATTTCCTGGAAACATATACATCCCTCTGCTATTTTTTTGTATTGTAGATATTATGAAAATTTCAGCACAATGAACTACTATATGAAGTTTAGATAGTTCACTAACTCATAATGCTAATAGTACTTATGATTCTAATCAAATGAAATGCTTTAATGTCATCTTCAGTAACTTATGCAAAATCCATCCTCTTTTTTTAGATTTAAAAATTGGCACTAATTAACTTTCTATTTTAGATTTACAAAAGATAAAATTGATAGTGAAACAAAATGATGTGAAGAAGAGAAGAAAAATTAGGGACCCACTGATTTGTCACATTCCATCCTTTTATTTGGATCATCTTTTTTTTTTATATTTCGTTTGTAGTTTTAATTGTCCTCTTTACTCTGATCATTTTTACAGATAATAATGAAATATATGGTTTGAAAAGTTCACATGAAGAGTAATAAAACACGGAACAATCATTTGAGTAAGCTCTTTTGTCAATTTTCGTCAATAATGTTGCATTATTATAATCATCTAAGTGGAAACCAACAGATCTTTGGAAATAATTTAATTTTTTCGAATTGAATTGAATTAAATGAGCAAAAGGATGAGATATAAAATAAACATATAACAACTAAAGTAATAATCGGCTTGAAAATAAACGTGAAAAAACATCATCACAGCAAAGTAATATTTTACAAGAAAGTTGTAAGCGAAAGTAATAACAACAGCGATAATATTACGCAAAAAACACAGGCATATAGTTTCTGTGGGAATTGGTTCAAAAGAAGAATAAAAAATCAGCGAAATTTTTTAGAATTCAAATAAGTTAGCATATATTTTAAAGTAGACGAATAACAACAGGATTGCCAATTCGAAATTTTTATAAATTTCAAATCCTATAAACAAAATTACACTAAGCGCGATTGACCCTCCAGCAAATATTCTTTTCCTATATTTGTTGCATCCGAATATTATTTTTTTAAAACTATTTCGACTGCTTGTAACATTCATCGCCTCGATTGCTAACATCATATAATTGTATCATTGAATCATGCCGCCTCATCTCCGGATAATTCGTCAAGAGTTTGAACATTGTTAGAGTAGTGGGAAGAAAAAGGAAAAGGGTAAACAGAAAGAAGATTATCTGTTAATCTGATAAATAAAACTCATCCCAATTCGAAAAGTTCACTGTATCTTTTAACATACCTTTACTTCATTATGACAGTTTCTTTCTTGCCAACCGTTTTCTCTCTTTTCAATCCCACTATCCATGCTTTCATTCTAAGTGACATTGATGATCAATTAACTATTCGACGAGCTGAGGTACGAACAATAACAGTAACAGAGATACAGTTTTGAACAATAACTGAAAGCTCATAAAATATTATTACATAATTTTTCTTAAACTCGAAGTCGTTCACATAACGACAAATCTAGAATGATAATCAAGGAGTCAATAAAAAATTTCTTTCAATAAAAAGAAAACATTTGATATATTTTTTAAAGTCAATTTTTATATATTTCCCCTGACTGATTTCTGAAACAACCAATTACGCAGCTGAATTTCACATATTTGTATTATGTAATTAACGCAAAAGGCGTAGAGCAACCAGCTGATCGACTTAAATGCATTATGCACTATTGGTAAAACTTTAAGAAACTATATATATATATATATATATATATATATATATATATATATATTTAGGGAGAAAGAGAGAGTTCAAATATATAACAAAAAACGACGAAAAACAGACCCATGTGGGTTAAACGTCAATGCTTTAAATTTACAATGCAGCCTAAAATGAATCGGAGATCCACATCCAACTATAACAAATCTGAGATCTACTATACCTTTTTTCTTAAGATCACTTTTCTTACCCACCGAAAAATAATATGTAACTAAAAAAAAAATAATGCTTCAAAATTAAAGATGCAGAAAGGCAACAACTGGCATAAAAGAATAGATAAGTTGTCCAATTCGAAGAATTTTCAAGTGTCGCAACTCTCATCACTGGTAGATTCGACCAAGGGAAATTGCTTCGGCTCCCACTAAATTGAAGTTGATAATCAAGCAACCAAACTAACTCATAAAATATAAGACAATGAAACACCATCATTTAATACCATCAGAGAAATGCTACTGAAATCAGGAAGTGCGCTACCTTCATTAAAAATCTCATATCAAACTTAAATCAAGTCTTAAATAACAGCACGATAAATAATTTATCAATTTAATGTTTTTTTCGTTAATAACACTGAGTCAATCGTCCAATCATTTTATTTAGAGATTTTCAATAAATCGTGAATATCGCTATTAGTTTCAGTTCACCAGTCTAACAATTTCTATTTGCCCGAAGTTTTTAGAACATAATTCTAGTCGTATAAAAGCATTCTCAAACTGTTATCAGTATTATTAATTTTTTTTGGAACTAACTGCAATTACTTGAAATCATACACTAACTTTTAAATTATCTTCGTCGATCCAAATGCGTTTCGTGTCGTTTTCCGCTTTCGCCCAGTGTGATTCCACAAGATCCTTATTGATAATGAAGGACTCTCTAGAAAAAGAAAATAAGACGCCCTACAACAACAAAAAAAAGAATGATAAAAGAATGACAAAATTCAGTAAAAGCGTTTGATATTCGAGTTCATTTAGCAATACATGTTATCCATTTATATCTATGCAGTTTTGTACTTCCCACAACCAACTAGTATTTGAAAAGAATATATGCATAGAAAAAAGTAAAATATGGTAAAGCAATGAGCAGAATAAGTATATAAACAGAGATTTTACAGTAACATACAATTCTCCTTTTTGATCGAAATGAAGCATTTCTAGATCTTTCATCGTCTGCATAAT
This sequence comes from Dipetalonema caudispina, assembly GCA_013365325.1. Classification (NCBI taxonomy): domain Eukaryota; kingdom Metazoa; phylum Nematoda; class Chromadorea; order Rhabditida; family Onchocercidae; genus Dipetalonema; species Dipetalonema caudispina. Next base: position 60,066 of record JABVXV010000314.1, on the reverse strand, counting down.
ATCTTCTACCGAAACGCCTGTGGTTTTCGCAATATCTACAATAAAATTCTAATATGGACATTTTGAAATTGTTAAAATTCTCTCTACATAGGAAGAACAGCAGAGATGATGCCTTATCTTTGTATCAAAAATTGAAAAACAAGCGGGGGTTAAAGGTCAGGAAAACTACACAGCTAACCTGCAAGCGTCAAAAGCGAAACAGAAGCAGAGCTTGGTCTTTTAAAATATTCAAGCACAATACTACGCCAGTAGCTTTTGTAAGCCAAATTACCCATATCAGAGAGCGGCCGTTCGGGAGTTCCTGTTGTTCCTTCTCGCCGAGACAAAAGAAAACCTGGATAAATAAAAAATAAATCAGAAATCGATAACAAATTGCAATGAAATCCTTGCATTTATTAGAAATTATATATAAAGGGAATACTGGTTACTGATTTAAAGCTTTCGACATCATTCCAGCCCGAAAATAAACGAAATATACAAAAAAGTTAATGTATGAAAATTAGAAACCGAAATCCACAAAAGGAAAAAGAAACTTACTGAAATCGATCAGAAAACGTCCGTAACCTTTGTTCTGATATGATGGTAGAGTAAGTATGCAAGAAAGATTATTCTCCAAGCTACACTTCTGCTGAAAAAACTCTTACTTTTAAAATATCCAATTTGCTTGAAAATATTCTATTTAGTCCAGAATATCTAGCTTCCAGTCCATTAATTTATAAAGTAAAAACACTATGTATATTTTCTGAGGAATAGTAAACTTTATTATTTGGAAAATAAAACTTTGTCGGCATGTTCGTTACTTGACAAAATTTCTCCAAAGATTTGGTATATGATGACCTTGAATTGACACAATAAAGCAAGAAAAATTAATCCAGCATTAAGCATTAGCATCTCCTAACCTTGCTAAAATAACCTGCCAGATGACAGCCGGTTGAATTCCATACAGTCAAAACATAAAAAAGAAATGGTTCAACATCATAAAATAACGTCTTATGATCGATGAAAAGCTTGGCTAAGAGGCATAAATTTTGACTGTAGTCCTTGGCAATATTCCCATCAACCTGAATCAAAAAGTTCATAAAAACGTGTAATTCAAAAAAAGGATTACAATGATAGTCATCACAAATCCATCTGCTAAATCCGTCCCTTAGGGTTCATTTTATTCGGCCAACATGTGGCAGTGTCTTTTCAGCTTGCTTTTAGCTTCTGAAATGAATGTATCACCGTGACACTACCAAGCCGTTGCTGTTCCCAAATTGCGATGAATATTCTTTGTTTCGGATGGACTGAAAAAATTTACTTCGAATAGAGAAATATCGTCTTGACGAAATATTTCATCACCCGGTGGATAATTCATCCAACATTTGCTCTGCAATTTTCAATAAAATATATTCATATGAAGAACAAAAACTGTTCTCGAAAACCTGAGATAAAAATATTTGACATTGTATTAATGCATTGGACTAAGCGTTTATATGTAAAAGATAAGCAAGAAAAGGTTTAGATTCGAGTTAACTAGTTCAACTAATTCAAATTAAATAACTAAATTCAACAGTAAAAAAAGAAAAAAAAACAACTAACTGCATGTCTCTCCAGCGTCTCTTTGCTTTCCTTGAAATCCAGGCACTTTTCGCAAATGTAAAGGTGCCCTTTCTTAACAAGCTCTAATGGTAACGGTGAGGTATACGGTGGTTCCAATTCAAAATCACCGATGGTTATTGTGTGTATCCGTGGAAGAACTAATAATTCATGAGATAAATTCTAAAAGTAGAAATGATCAATCAATAAATGTGGTAATCAATAAATCCTGGATTAAAAACCCTATTTTTCCAATAACTTCGATTCTTCCAAACTATCACAAGATCTAACCACAGATAACATAATTGACGAATGAACAAAAACAGACGGTCTGAAGTTTCGCATAGCAAACTCTCCGCATTTCAGTAAAAAAGTATGTCAGTTTCCAATTAATATTAAAAAATTGGTTATTCCTAGTTAATATATCTGTTATAACTTTATATATGAAACTTACAGTTTTGTGAGATTCCTTATGTACCCGTTTCTTTCTCGAACTTCTCACACATCTGAGCCTTTCGCCTTCCAAATAACTATAAGCTTTGCACGGTCCCATCTTTGATGGGCTCCCATTTTCCTGCAATTATTGCAATCACTTGTATCAAACTGCAGAACTGAATTTGTTGATTTAGCTTAATTTAAACTAAACCAATGGAAAAGTAGCAAAAAAAAAGAAAAAAAAATACTCAAAGACGAAGTGAAATTCCGTATAAAAATTATTCATGGGATGTTTCATAAGTGTCGAATCGTTAGAAGCAAGCAAATTCACCAGGCTGGATGAAGTGCAAGCACCCAAATCATATCTTAATGAACCATCTGGTGTACTTCCAGTTACAGGCAAAGAGGCTTCTGTATCGCTTGGTGGTGATTTAGCAACTAGTGGTACACCATCCAGCAAGTTACTGGATTCAGCGAAAGATGTTTTCTCGGTTTTGTTATCCTGAAAAAACTGGCATTTCGGAAAACCTACAGCAAATTATAGAAAAGATAAATGGATGAATCGCCCACGAAAAATATATGAATGAAAAACTACAAACACTGAAATAAAATTCAAACGAATGTTCAGTACCTATTTCAAAACTCAGCACAAAGGAAAAAATTTTATACAATTTTTGGCTGTAATGAAAGAAAATAGAAAAGACCATTTACCGCTTCATTTTCGTTTCTGTTGTAAATCATATCAGCAATTGTAAAATGCCTGAAAATGATAAATGAGAAGAACACTATCAGATGACGTATATGATTATCTAAAAGATCGGGGACAAGATTCATTAGATATTTGTTAGAGCCGAAATGGTGAAGAATAGAAGGAATATTTTGAAAACTGAAAGACATTGTTACGAGCATGCTTACTCTGATCTTATCTAATCCAAGGCAGCGCCACAATAGCATCCCCAAATTCATATTTTTTTGTTGGTCAAAGTGCCCCATTCTTTACTAATATATTACAATACGCTTACTCATCCATTTTTCCCGTTGCATTAACAGAGGGAAGCTTTCGAATTTTCAATGATTTGTGGGGTGATGGTGGACATGCTCCAAATGAATCCATCAATTCTGCTTCACAAGTTGGTTCATTTAACGGTGAATTTGCGCTTGATATCTGCAAAAGTAAAACAATTTCAATACCACTTATTCGAGTACTCCTCAAATCAACAATTTTTTTAGACAGAACCTTCCAATTAAATAGTACTATGTGCTTCCAGTTTTAAACTATATTTAATGAAATTTTAAAGTAGAACAGGCATCCCACAATTGTTAGATCAAATGTGATAAATTTCTCGATAGAATTGCTTAGCTACATAAAAAAGGCTATCTAAGGGTTAGTTTAATTTTTATGAGCAGGTTTGAACTATTTGTTTTTAATTATTCAATATTAAACTCTATTGAATTTTTGAACTTTCCATTACACGTTTCTGATTTTTACTGATTGGGAAGATTTATGCACCGTACTCTGAATTCAAGAAATCATTTTGCTGTTAAACAGATCAAAGATCATTGTAAAATGAAGATTATCTTTACATTATCAAAAATCATAAATTGCTACAAACCCACAATATTCAGCTTCTGACATCATATTCACAAACGCTTAATCTATCTTCTTCTTCATATTCCTAGAATCCTTTGTTTATGTGAAGCACATATATCAACAATATACTTGCCATCTTTTTCATAAAGTTAAAAAAAAAAAAAAAAAACAACAAACCCTTTCGTCAGAAAGTTTACGTGATTCATCATCGGATCCGTGATAAGAATTGAGTGATTTCCAAAATTGATCAAGCGTTGTTTGCCTTCCGTTGTTTAATTTAAGCTTTTTTTTCATTGACTATCTAATTTTTTTTCTCCCTTTAGGATTTTCTATTTCTTAAAACCTTACATTTTCACGTCGTTCTTCCATTGAAACACATATTAAATCGGAAATCAAAATTTTTACTAAGTTGTAAAAATAACAGAACAAAATCGTATATATGAAAAATACAATTAGGAATTGAATATATCATTCATAACAATGAAATTATAACAAAAAATGACATAGTACCACACGTAATTATGGTACCTCATAGCTAATATTGTTGTATTTCAGACCATTGGATAACAACAATGTATGTTTCATAATTATGGGATCGTTATGAAAATTGAACTATCTGCCACTATTTTGTTGTTATTGTAATTGAGAGAAACATAGGAAGGTTAAAGGTTATGGCATATTCTATATAGTTCAATATTGTTTATCAAAGTTTGCAAAAATGAATTATATATGATAATCATTTAACGTAAAATTAAAGCAAATCTAAAAATACATCAAGGTAATATTACAGATCAAACAGGTAATGATGATAATAATTATTTCCATTATAATAAAGTAAAAAATTTCTTCCCACATCAATAAAAAAACAGGAATATAAGAGGATGGAACGATGATATTATTCCTTTTTCCGGATGATATTAGATAAGTTGTAATTCTTTCATTCATTTATAAATTTTACATTTCATTTTTTGAATTTGTATTAACCGAAATAAAAATTTAATACGGAAATAATGCTTTTCTTCTTGGGATAGTTGAAATATGTAAGATATATTAAATTTGATATACATAATCCAATTTTGTATCTTGATAATTTCATAATTTCTTTCTAAATGAGGTTAAAATTTGCATATTTTCTTTAATGAAGCATTACTGACATATGAAGATCAGCATATCAACCAAAATTATCCTTCATATCGTAACGATTCCTCTATACGATACGGACATTTCTTTTTTTCTCTTTCCCTATATTTAGATGAATTTTTTATCAAATTTAAACTAATTTTCGACATTTGGTCGTTTTTTTTTTTCTCTCCGACAAGTGTGACAAAAATATTTGATCTTTTCTTTTTTATTTTTTCTAATAGTTACGTGTTTTAATCTATCTGTTAATTTCAAAATTTTCATTTCATCTTTTATTTACTACGATTTTCACTTCGACCTTAATTAGTAATTTCTTGGAAGAGTATAAATTTTTCGAGGAATTTAAAAGAATTTTGAACATTTGCTTGTTCATTATGTATAGTTTCTCTCTTTAAGTTAATTATTTTTTCTCCTTTAATTTTTCTTTCATTTTTCTTTTTTTGTCTTTTAAATGTATAAATTGTTAAATTGGTGCACAATCCTGGGATGATGTTATGCAAACTGTCTTTTTATTTATCCTTTCTTTTTTCTTTTTTCAAATTTTTCAACTTTTCAATGATTACATATTTTTTCACATGATACATTGCCGTATCAGTTTTCGATTCCGGAAAAAGTATAACAATGAAATAGTTCATAGCAATACTGTAATCTTTTCTTTCCCGTTTTATGTGAAATTTATAGCCGTTTGTTAACTTAAAATTAACTTAAACAATGTATTTTTATTTTTCCTCTATTCTTTGACGAATGCTTTTTTCCCCTTTAATTGTTACGAATGAAAGAGGAATATATTTCTTATCCAAGGTATCGTACTTAAAAATTAATGTACACATGTAAGCTTACTGATTCCGGTTCCTGTTTAATACACTTATCACGTTATTTTACTTCTGATTTAGCATATACGTAAGATTGTTGCATTTTCGGTTTAATATATGAATAATATTTTTTGGTATTAATATTTTTGGTATTTTGGTATTTTTTGTTTACTGTAAAGTTATATATACACATGTATGGATATGTATGTTATCATATTTATTTTCTGTAAATGAAATCACGTGGAACCTCTTCGATAGATTCTACTTTTAGAGGATGTTTTACCGTTGGAGCCTGACGAACTACGCCTTCTGACTCCTGAATCACGTGATTGCGTTGTTTCGCCGGTTGATTTCGATGAAACATCTTCACTTGATGAAAGCAACCTGCTACTTCGCGAATTTAGAATTCCTGTATGAATACTAATACCAGCAGATTTTTCAGCGGTGAAATTCTAAAATAGAAATAAAATAGCATGCTTGTCAAATCGTTGAATTTTAGCAGTGGAAAATTTTTGGAAATTAAGACAAATAAATAAATTGAATATGAAACTATACTCGATAAATATCTTCCAAATATTCACGTGCTTGCTTAGCTGTCGGCCGTTTTGAAGGATCATGATCCCAACATCGTCGCATCATTGTTATCATCGATTCAGGCATATCATTTGGACTTGGCAATCGATAGCCAGCCATTACCTTAAGAAGTAATTAATTAGTTTATTTAGCTCTGCAAAAATGATTTGTCCCATTTTTTTTTATTAAGATACTATCACTTTGTTATTTAACAGCATAACACCAACATTATCATATTTTGTTCTCAAATCATCGATTAGCATGTCCTTATCCAATCAAATTACCATCTTTGAATGCTTACTATGACATGGTACAAACTATATTCGTAAAATTCAGTACTATCCTACTATTTCGATTAAAAATTTTAAATTTGAGTCAAATTTAATGGTTCAAAATTACCTTTTCCTTAACTTTAAATGCTTTCCATGCACTGTATGGATGAGTGTATGGTATCGTAAATAATTCCCAAAGAGTTATTGCGAATGCAAAAATATCCGTGCAGAATCGTGTCTCACCGGAACGCCACACCTATAAATTTATAGTTTTAATTTAATTTGACATTAATTCCTATCAAGTTTTTTGGTAAGAACGCACAAATATCTTATATAGCGAATATTTGTTTCCTTCTCTTTGTGGACAGATCTTTGTTTGTCGTATTTTTTTTTTTTTTTTTTTTTTAGTATTATCAATTAAACGATATAGGTCTTTTTGTTCCACAGCGATCTAATTTAAACGATTGATTAAAATTTCTGATTTTCATTACTAACTTTTAACGAGTCAATAAACAGATTAATTTAAATGCGATGCGATAATATGATTTTTAAGTATAAAAAATATTGCTCTCAAATTTGATTTCAAAATTAAGATATTATATTAATAAAACACGTAATACCATATTTGATCGTTCTAATTTTTCCAGCTTTTTTTCAAATACCTTACCTCAGGTGCAAGCCAACGAACGTTTTGTGGTTTCGAAAGGTCAATTTTATAAACAAGTGTTGCTCGACACATCCCAAAATCGGCTAACTTTACAACCCCACCATTAAGAAGACAATTACGCGTAGCAATGTCTCTGAAAATATCAAAAACATGCAGTAAAGAAAGAAAATAATTTTTGATATAAAAAAAATTAATCAAAAAAAAAAAAAGCTGTAGTCAAAATTTAAAATTAACACACTTTATTTTATATTATTCTATTTAATTTCATCCTATTTTACCCTATTTTATATCACATTATTTTGGTTACTTTCTCATTTTACCTTACCGATGAATGCAACCTTTCAAATGAAGATATTCAAGACCACGAGCAATTTGACATGCTATATCTATGCGTGATTCAATACTTAGACGACGACCATACTGTCTTAATTTATCTTCTACTGACCCATCCTAAAAATTCATTATACAATTCAAAAATAACACTGATTAATATGGAAAAAAAAAAAAGCTTTTTCACCTATTTGAATCAATAGGTTTTTCACTTGAAAATTTGATAAATTTTGTAAATTCTAAAAAGTCAATATCAACAAATTATTAAAAAAAAATACCTTGCAGTATTCCATAACGAGCAAAAATGGTTCTCTATCTACGATGAAACCATAAAATTTAACAACATTAATGTGATCATATAATTGCATCACACGTGCCTCTTTCATCAGGTCAATTAAGGCTTGCTCTGATTTGTCTGCGCAATCGATCCGTTTGATTGCTACCGGACAAAGATTCTTCAGTAAGACACCTTTATATACCGTACCATATGCTCCATAACCAATCTGTGTCGAATAATTTATATTTAATACTTTCTGTTTAGGTAAGTAATTTCATTGCCTAATTTTATTCAAATACGAATGAAAAGTTTAAACTTTTTTCCAACTTTGAAGAATTTATTTTTTTTCTAATCATTCGTATAAATAAGGGAAGATTTTTTGGACCTTTTTCATAATTTTAATATCGGAATGATTCAGTTCAAATTTGCCTTTCTTTATTGGTCTCTTCAGAAACAACGAATCTATTCCGTGTACTTCGACGTTATGGTCTTGATAATATTTTATTAATGTATTCATTGTTGGAAATGAACGTCCCTAAAGTTTAAAATATATTTATCCGTAAACTACGGCTATATTTGCGTCTTATCCGGAATCAAGAATTAACCTCTTTCATGATTTTTAGAATAAAGTAATAGAAGAAAGGAATATTGGAATTAGTATAGCAACATAAACAATATGAAAGAATTGAAAATATTGAAATGATTTTTCTCTGTGAAATTTTCTCCGAAAAATTGTTTCATTTGGAAATTTAAAAATCTCAAATGTGATTTTTACACTTACAAATATACGATATCCTTTTTCAAGTCGTGAAATCGGTATTCTTATTGTTCGATGTCCATGTTTAACAGCCAGTACCAATTTGTTTTTCTTTTTACTTTGTTCAAATTTGGTTTGTAATAAAAAATCACCATTTAATTCCAGCATTTTATCTACATCATCATCCAATAAAGCACCATGAAAAAATGGTAACGAATTCTCTCCGGACATCAATTCCTGCTAATTCTGCAACTTTCTCAGATTAATTCAAATTTATAAAAAAAAAAAAAAAAAAGGAAATAAAAGTTTATTTAATCATATATTTGAGAATGAAAATAATGATATGAAGAAAATTAAAAGTTCAGTCAATCTTAAATACTTAAAAATTTGGTATTCTACACTCGGAATCTTATCTGCTTATAGCTTTAAGCGATTCCAGTCAATTTCAAATTGAAATTAGGTGAAAAATATCCTCATGTTCTGTTACTGTTTGAATTCTCATAAGCATATCGAATATGATCTTTGCCAGAATAGATGAAAGCAAAGTCTGGTTGAACCAACCGTATTAAATAAACGCAACATCTAGAAAATGATTTAACAACCGATGCTTCTTATCTTAATAGAAATTTAAAAAAATTATTTACATAAATTTGTCTATAATTAAAAGAAATACTGTGTGCTAATTTGCATATTTATTTATTAGGAATCTTCCTCATATGGATAATCTAATCTTCTACTGCAAATTTTTCTTTTTCTTTTGTTTAATGAAATTTAAAGTTCAAAGTTTATTCAGTATAAGCTGACAGTAATAGTGAAATTTCCCAAATGTTTATATAAAATTAAAATAACAAACTTAAGCTGTGTATAAAATATCGCGATAACCTTTTCTTTTCCATCCAAAAATTTTGACGAAGAAATAATTTCATAGAATTTTATTTATTTTTTAAAAATTCCATCAAACCATTTTTCCAGTGTCATTTTCATAACAAAGGTATAAAATGAAATGAACAAATAATACTAATTTGAGGAGGAAAAAAGAGATAAAAATAAAAATTGAAAAAAACATAGCATTGCTTAATGAGCAAATACTTTTCATCTTTTATTGCATTACTTTTTTGTTACGTAATACTACTTCTCACGTCATGTCACGTCTTGGCACGTCATTTGTTTGTATTGTAAATATTTTTATTTAACAAGGGAAAAATAGCCTCATTTATGCTTTTTGTCATCAATGGAAAGGAAAGGAAAGGAAAATGAAAAAAAAAAAAAAGAATTAATGAATTGTTCACGACGAAATACCATCAAATGTATTTGTTCGTAAACATTTGATTGGTCGTATATATTTGAAAATTTTTTCCTTTTTTTTAATTCTTAACTTTCAAGTTGATAATGGTAATTACAGATGACATATTAGTTAGTTATTGTCAATTTGTATTTGAGCTAAATTTAAGCAAACTAAATTTAAAAATTTTGTAATTCCATTCTTTTTGTTCCCTTTTTTTTATTCCTTGAGAAAGATATTTAAATATATTTGCTCTATTATGAAATGATGAAAAAATTGTTTATCAAAACTTTCTAATGAAATTTCTAATTTTATTGTTGTGTTTATTTTGAATGATATTTGGCGTTAATTTTAGCTAAAATTTTACTAATAAAATTTCATAAGCATTTGCATGAAAATAACAAATGAGATACATAGGATGGAAAAAAAATAAAGGATTGATAGATGGATAAATATACATATTATAATTTACATAAGATTAATACAGTAGTAATCATCTTTTCATTTATTCATATTATGTATATAAGTCCAATTCGAAAAATTGATATTAAATGATATCTTTTAAAATAATAACGAATTTAAGATATTAATGATTGGTTATCGAATTATTGTTTTGTTCGTCACAACCGTTTGTCTATCAATGATGATGGCTAATATGCTTACATTCAATTTTTGCATCATTTGCATGACCACTGATAATTATGATTATATGGAAGGCAATATTAATATGAATAAATTAGACGGTAATATATTACAAAGATATCAATTTAATTAGTTATTGAAACAGTAAATATTATTCAAATTTTGATTTATAATACTTTTAAATTTCTTTTAGAAATTAATATGATTTATCTGATAGAAATAACAACTATTAATTAGTATTTCCTGTTGCAGATTCAAAATCTGGAAATTATTCCAATCAATCAATACAGCATGCCATAGTGATGTTTTTAACAAATAGATTACAATCATCCAATCAACAACACAAACAATTGGATAATATTTCATTACAAGTGATTTATTTCCTTTTAATTTTAATTTTTTAAATAAAATTAATAAAGTTATCCAGTGCTAATCATACTTTTCATCAAATAGTAATGAGTTATGGAATCAGAATATTTCAAATTATAATTTTGTTTGGGTTGTAATCTCATTTATTTATTACACTTTATAGAAGTAATTAACTTTTTTAGGAAAAAAAAAGATTTCCTTTATTAAACACATAGATATTGTAGATTATTTCCTCTATATTATCATGCGAATTTCGTTCTAAATTACCCTTCTTTTTAAAAGTCATGTTTGACAAAACACTTGTAACGCTCGCCAATATGTGACGAGTTAACGAGATAGCAGCGAGTGGTTTCGATCCACCGACCTCTGGGTTATGGGCCCAGCACGCTTCCACTGCGCCACGCTGCTTCTTCACTATCACCTTACTTTTTTAATTTATAATATTTTTTAATGAAAATAATTCATGAAAATAATTTTTGCTGAAAAAAATTGATGAAATGACACCTTACTGATACCTTATCACCGTAGTATTTTGTAGTTTTGATCACTTCCATTTTTAAGAAGAAAGAATTAAATTTTAATTTAATATTAAAGTATTAGGAAATATAGCAGAAATTACTGTTACAAATTGTACTGCTAAACTGAAATGGTAAGAGAATGAAAGTAAAAGAATAGTTGTCAACGATACATCTCATTTAAAATGGGAAATTTTATCTGAAAATATTTCAGGAAGAAAAGAAAAAATTTGAAACAAAAATTGAAGAGTGTAAATTAAAAAAATAAAAAAGAAATTTAAAATTTTATAAACAGCTGATTTTTTTTTTCGGATATTTTCAGGACATTGAAATTTTATCCATACATTCCAATGGTACTGTCCTCTATCGTCAACGTTTTCTCCTTAAAGCAGCGGACTACAAGTACACGTCACGTGAACAGTCTGTACTATTTGCAGCTATTGCAGTTGGAGCATTGCTTGCCATTCTTCCAATAAGTTTTAGCATTCAACATTACGGAACAAGGTAATAAAGGATCTCAATATTTCTTTTTTCTGATTGAATTAAATTGAAATTTTTACCAGGTGGATATCTCAGATAATCCAAACTTCTTGAAAATATGATTTATTGTTCGTCGAACAAAGATGATTTCACTTTTTAAGTTAGAAATCTAATCATTTCAATTTCATCTTTGAAAAAGAACAGTTCAGGAAAACATTCGCTATTGTTATAATTATTTCCGGAATATCGACGGCATTATGTCCTTTAGCTGCTTCCTTTGGTGTCATCTATTTGACTATCAGCCGAATTTTACAAGGTTTCACTCTTTGGAAAAAAACCGGAATTGTACGAAATTCAATAATTTTTAGAAAGTTTGCTAAAATAGCAAATTTTATTAGATTCGACGGGTAAAATTATCCAAAAAATTTATAGCATGCAAAAGACTGTTCGAATCTTTTGCAGGTATCGGATTTGCATCATGCATGCCACTTATTGGTTCAGTAACATCAACCTGGGCAAAACTTACCGAAAACGGGTTATTTAGTGGAGCACTTACGAGTTTCATTCAGGTTTTTCTTTTTTTAAAATTATTACGACTTCCTTTTTCTATAAAAGAAAAAACCATTGAAACTTTTCGTTTCTTAATTATTACTGTGATAATTGGCAGGAAATTTAAATACCAAACATTTGGGCTGATAAAGTGAGGACAATAATGGTTGATAGGTTAACCTAAAGAATGATATGACCACATGAAAATTAACAATAATAGTATTGAAGGAGAATGTAACGAAATGACAATAAGCGTAGACTAAACAATAATTAGTTTGAATTTTTTAAATGATCACAATAATATTTATGAAATAAAACTAAGCGAAATGTAAATAATTTGTTGTGCAAATAAAATATAGAATTGTATAATGGTTAGAGCAAATGTAATTAAATGATAATTTTCCATCATTTTAGGAAAGGACAGATAAATTAGATGAAATTTCTCTAAAAAATTATAATTATTTTTGTTTGCTATATCAAACGTCTAATTTCCATTTCGCTCATTACAATTGCTAATGATAGTTAAGATTTTTTAGAAATAACAAACCAATCAATAAATCATTTAACTAATCAATAATTTCAATCAGTGCTAAAATATAGCAATTAATATTAATTCGTTTAAATAAAATTGTAAAAAGGGATGGGTCTGGAGGTATTGACAAGGCTGGTTGATGCCGACGGCTCGCAAGCGCTATCCGGCCACTGTCATGACGCGGGGACTTTTGCCTGCTGCCTTTCGGCCCTGAGCCGTACGCCCCTCATTATACAACCAGGTACCGATGATACTCCTATCACGATACCTTGTCGACGCCATGCTTGGCCTGGACGCTCGGTCTCCACCGCCAAGTATCAGCCAGAACTCCTCCTCTCACTCCATCCACCACCACATGCCTCCCAGTCACTTGGATTACAAGCGCTCGCCACAACGCCCGGCGAAACAACAAAACTTTCACTTATATACATTCTCGTAATTGTGCTGCTGCTTTTTATTGCAAATCTGTTTAGGAATATTTTTATCAAATAATTCAAATTTTATTCATAAATATTAATTTATTTTCATTCCTTATAGCTTGGCCCTGTAATAACAATGCCATTATCTGGATTTCTATGTTCAACAAGCCTAGGATGGCAATCGGTTTTTTATGTTCATGCAACAATAACATTGTTATTTCTTATAATATGGTGGATTTTATACAGGTATATTTAATTCAAAGAAAACACTGAAATACTCATTTTTATATTTATCTATTAACTGATTGCTATTATTTCAACAAATATTTCAACAGTATTTTTACATATTTTTTTTTTAAGTATTTGATGTTAAAAAAGAAGAAAAAAACTGAAAAGATTTTCAAAACTTTTCCATATTATCTGTAATTTTGCTCTTTGTTTCCTTTTTTTGTGATATTTTAATTGTTGTGTTTGTGTAAATTAATATAATTACAAAAGTATGTTGCAATTGAAGAGATCAACCAAGTGATGTCCGTTGGATTTCTGCTTATGAGTTAAAAATGATAACTGATGGGAAAACTGATAATAGAGTAAAACGAAGCGATGAAAAGGTTCTCCAGTTATTATTAATTTATAGTGAAGATTTATAAATCTACATTTTGAACTCAAATTTTTAAATACAAAATGTCAAATTAAATAACATTATAATTAGCTCAAAATTTGATTAAATTTGAAGAGCAGTAATTACAAGTTTAATTATAAATTATATTTTAAGCTACCAATTCGAGAAATTTTTCAAACATCATCCGTTTGGGCTATTTGGATTGCAGCTATTGGTAATATGTACAGTATTCAAATGGTTGTTGTTTTTGCGCCAACTTATATAAGTCAAGTTAGCTTACATTTCATTTTTGACAATGATAAGAATGAAAAGGAATAATAACCGGATAAAATCATTTTTAAATGCGATTTTTAAAGAAAGAAGGAGACAAATAGAATTATCTATCTTTTTTTTTAAAAAAATTTAAGTTCAAATCGATAATTTTGAGGTTCTCGGTTTGCCGATTGTAAGTGTTGGTTTAACTGCCGCATTACCGACATTATTGCAGTTTGCAGTTAAAATGTTGGCTGGTACTGCAAGCGATAAAATCACATCAGTTAGCGAGACTGTTAAGGTTAATTTCAACTCGTTTGATTAATTTAAGCATCATTATTATAACTCGCATGATAAGATTTGAACTTTCAAACAGTTTTATTAAATGAGATTGAATTAGGAATTTGTTCGAAAGGTTTTTTTTTGATTTAGAAATATTTTACGATATAAGGTATACGTTGAAAGAATATTATCTTCATAAATATTTCAGTAATAATTTTTCGAAGTAATGATAGGTTTGAAATTCCGTTTGTTACAAAATTATATCAAAAATTCGGGGAAAGCTATGAAGATTACTTTTGAATCGGTTCTTATGAATATATTCGGATTTCATTTCAGGTTCGCTTATTTAATAGCATAGCATTCCTTGGTATGGGTATTTTTCTTATTACCCTAGCATATATACCAGCAAATCGAACAATTGTAGCACTCATTTTCCTAATTAGTTCAGCAACAATTCTTGGCTTCAATACGGGTGGTTTTTTCAAAAGTTGCACACTAGTAGGTCGACAATATAGCTATTTCATTAATGCTATCGTACAGGTAATTAATCAGAAATTCCTTGTTTCAAGGTACTTAAATATTCCAAACTTTAAACATTATGGTATAAAGTGCTACTTTGCCACCTTAACATGGTAGTTGATATATGAAAATTATTTTTGTACCATTTATGGTATGTTTAACCTATTATTTACTTAACCTATTATTTTTTTAACCTATTATTTTTTATTTGTGATGATAATTTTGTCACCTTAAGTTAGCTGAAGATTAATTATTTAAAATTTGCCCATTTTTTTTTTTTTTTTTTTTTTTTGGTGAGGAGGAAGAAAAATGATAACAGAGAAAGTTCGAATGGCTGTTATGATTGTATCATGTAAATTATTATGTTTTTTAAGGGACTTTTCACTTGTTTCATTTTCCTGAAAGATAAACTAACTATTCATTTGATTTAACATTGCGAACATTCATTCTTTCCATAATGATAATTAGTCTTATCATTGATTAAATGTTTGATATAAAGAAAAAATGGGCATTTCTAATATCCCGCAGTCTAAAAATATATTGGAATTCGATATTTTAAAGTAAATGTGATCAACTTTTGATACCCGGAAATACATAGAAATTCGGAATCTTTTCCATCATTCGATCATTTTTTTTTAAAAGATGGTATAAGATTAAAAATTTCAGGTGGTAATGTGTATAGCGATGCTTACAGTACCATTTATTGTGACCTCATTAACGCCAAATGGCCTATCTGAGGAATGGTACTATGTATTCATTCTGCATGCCGGTTTTCTATTCATCACGAATGTTGTATTTTGTAAACTTGGAAAAGGTACCGCGGCTGCATTTACATGTTCTAACAGAATACAACAGGTGTGAACAGTTGAAATTCGTGTTTTTATAGGTTTTAGTATATTATAATTCTTTTTATTTCATAAATATCTATGTTTCAATTAAAATGATTATGTTATATTTTCATCTGAACTTTTGGATAAAGGTTAAACAACTATGACACTTAACTCTAAAGCTTGTGATTTTTCCCACAGGCCAAAAATCAAATCACCATTATAAGTCACTCGGATCAAGGGTATTTGATCGGTGAAAAGACTTGCAGCTAAGTTAATGAATGACGAAGTATTCAGTTCACTTCTCTATGAGATGATATCTTAGCAAAAGGAGGGATGCATTAGGTCCCGGGGAGATTTGAACTCCCGTCGCAGGATTCAGAGTCCTGAGTGCTAACCACTACACCACGGGACCACCGTCTAGATTGATATAACTTAAACCTTCCATTTCACAAGTTTTACCTAAATTTCATGATACATTAAGCTAATTCTATTGGTATGTCGTGATATTTGACCTTGTCGCGCGAGTTTTGAAGTTTGTTACGTGAATTCAAATTCTTCCTCGATATAAGAAAATTAACGATCTGACTGATATCATTCATTAGTAATTTCTTGTCACTTATATTTGTGCTTGAAATTTAGTTAAATATTTCCAATCAAATTCAAATTATCCCTCGTTTTATATACAATTTTCAAAGAGATGTAACTTAAAATTAGTTCTATAACTTTGATCACTTTTTAGTATGTTAGATTTTCACTTGTTTATATTATTCCTCAACTTCACCAATGACTTCTTTGATGACATTTGTAATAAATGGGTAAGAATTCTTCGAATTAATTGAATCTTTTCTGAATTTCATATTTCATGCCGCATTGCTACAATCTGAATGATATTTTAGATTTTTTATTGAAAAAAGAATGTTTATACATGGTAAAAATGTTCACATATAGTAAAATAATTGGTATATATGAAACAAACTAAGGATAGGTGATGTGAGAGAGAGAGAGAGAGAGAGGGAGAAAGAGAGAGATCACACTGTTTGGACCAGTTTTAATGGAATTATATTAACAAGTTGAAAAAGGAAATCTCAAAATGAATTCCTAAATTTTGATAAATATAAAAAGAAACGATGTGAATTGTTAAATTTCGAAAATTCCACATTACTAGGTGACATATATATTATGGATATAAAGTTAAGATTACTAATAACTCTAATATTATCATTATCACCAATCAAAGGTAGATAGATAGTTGTGAAAATTTTGTTAACAAATATATATGCTATGGATATAAAATTGACTTAATAATTCACATATGCGACAGTAAAAGATGATTAACTTAACAATTTCAGGCATGTCATAAAGTAACACGGAAATTTCTACCAAAATAATTTGATAATATAAAATAAAAGTAACGATTCAAATTCTGACAAGGAATGCAAAGTAGTTAAGCTTAATTCTTGATGAAAATAATTTCATTTACAAATTCTATAGTATTTTGCTGATCAATGATTGCTTTTCATTTTCATTCGTTTGTTGCAGAAAAAATTCTCCAATCTTTTGATATTAGTATTATCATTTAGTAGGATGTGATTCTGAAATTACGATTCAAAATTGATGAAACATTCAAATGATACTTTGTCATGTAATGTAGCAGAAAAGAACATATGTTCAGGTTAATATCATTTAATGACATAAATTTGAAAAATTAAATTGCAATTATTAAGAAATACAGAAATAGCATAAAATGAATTTTGAAATTAAGGTAAGTTGTAAAGAACTGGTGAAAATTAAAGAGAAAAGGAAGAAAACGAAGTATTATCTATAAAATAAGTATTTCAATTTTCTTCAACTATATCTTTAGTTATCAGTTATAAATTTGATATCATTTCAGGGAGTAAGCAATACTTTTTCATAATTTTACTTGCATGTTAAAATTAAACTAATGTTTATAAGAAATACTGTTTACATTAATTTCAATGAGACAAATCAAATTAACCTGGTTCACTAGATAAATGACTATTGACGAAATGTAACTTTGTTGAGATAGACGAGGAGCGCCGTTTGGTTGTAAGATTTGACTTTGTCTTTACCACATGATGAAACATACCAAGAGCTTGCATTACCTAATCGAAATTCATCTCAATTATATACATATCTTTTATTCTTCAATTAATTATATTTGGAACATTAAATATAATTAAAGTTTGAATTCGTGCCATAAATTTCATCTAATGAAATATTTCTAAGACTGATTAATATTTCAGGCAATGAAAGCCAGAAGAATTCCATTTAAATGGTTGTTTAATTATTTAAATAAATTAAATAGGGCAATTTGATGGTTAATGTTATGAAACTCTTTGATGAATCCATGTATCAGACGATTTCATTGTTGCCATTATCAAATTCTTCAAGCAATTCTTGATAATAAAAAGAAAATTACATACATTTTCACGTTGATCTTCTGGAATTCTGTTTAAGCATTTGGTTGAATCAGTTTTGATCATTACCTAAAAATAAAGGTAATTCAAAGTAAGGATGTAAATAACAAAGGGATTACAATCTTTCGTATTTAAGCATTTCATAATCAATCGTATTGAATGTGAAACTTGCATGTGTATTTTCTGGATTTAATGAATCTTTGATTTCAACCATGCGAATACCATTGTTGAAATATTCTCGGAATTCACGATTTTCCGAACGTGAAATTCGATTCTGACGACGATTTTGAAGTTCTTCAATGTTTAGCTGTATTTTCGGATCTGTTGCTTCCGTAATTATGGTATCCAGATCATGTAGCACTTCATAAAGCATTTTTGGTGAAACCTATGAGAATTTTTCGAAAAAAAAATAAAAGCAATTTTATAATTTATCCAAATCTTTTAAAGTATTCTGTCAGATAAAAAGATTAAGTTGAAATATTTCTGTAAAGTATGAGAGAAAAATAATCTTACACATGAGTTTCTATTAATTAAAAAAAGAATCCTTCCAATATTCAATGTTCAGTCAGTGATGAATTTAACTGTACGGTTGGGCATTAAAATAATATATTTTGATTTACAATTCGTTTATTCAAGTAATAAAATTTTAATTTATGTACCAAAGAAGTAATTGTTAACAACAGAAAAAAGAAACAAAATTAATGTAGAGAAAAACGAAACATTTAAAACGTTTTATGTTTTTTTTTTTTCTGCAAAAATAATAAATAATTTTACTAACATTAAATTCTTCTGCAACAATATAAAGTAATTCGGTTACTGACATTTTAGTACCACCAAACCATACTTCAACATGGGCTGCTCCGCTGAAATTACGCCCTAAATAGTGTAGTCTTCGGAGGTAATTATAAAGTGAAGCGACAAATGTTGACATTATTACCTGAAAAATAAATTCTTTGATAAGATAACTTATTTCTACCCTTTATTTCGAATTATAATCGTATTTCAATTATTTATTTACACTCGCATTAATTTTTTTTTTGAATAATTGAAAAAGTCACATTGAAATCTATCATACTTTTTAATTCCTTTGAATCTATTCTTTTTAAATTCATTTACATCTCTGTCAATCTTTCTGTATTACTTTGAAATTTTCTCTATTCTTTAGAATGAAATTTCATTATCAATTTCAATATCACTTACCATCCCAACTGCAAGATAAAGGACAATAATTAATGTTTGAATAGCATCATTTGGTGTTGGTGTTATATCACCATAACCGATTGTTGTTATCGAAACAAAACTAAAAAAAAAACCAAAAACTTAAAATTAATTGAGATAAAAAAAAGTCAACAAACAAGTAAATTAACAAAAATTGTCATATTAATTAGTGCTAAAAATTTCCATTGAAAAAAAAAAAAAATCAAAGAAAAGAACAAACAAAAAGAGAGCGAACGATTCATTTTCTAATTTCATTTTCACTTTTTTTTTTACCCATCATTTTTTTAATCTATGTTTAAATGATAAATGTATGATTACCTAAAGTAAATTGCAGGAATGACAGGCATTTGATCAATCCAAAAATGAAATAATAATCCACCGATGACTGAATGTGTTAGTAATAATGTTACAACAATTGATAATGGCAAACGACGTTCGTCTGGTGCATCAATGTACTGAAGTAATGACGATATTTTCAAACTTAAATTAATTAAATTATAATTCTTTTCGTATGATCACTATTGTACCGCGCTTACGCTCACTTGTTTATTCTCTTTTCTAATTAATTGACGACTAATTTCAAATTAATCTTCAATTATACATCACTTTTGAAGGTAAAATAAGAAATGTATTTATGATTGCTGAAATTTCAATTTTTTTTAGCATTCAAAAATTTCAACTTTTATCTAAAATTTTGAAAAAAAAAAACTAGCCTTGAAAACTTTGCAAAAATCTTGGTAGTATTAAAATACGAAAATTTTGGAAATTTTGATGATTTTTCCAACAATTTTTAATTGATTTTTTTTTTGTTACTAGAAAATGTTTATTTCGAATTATAAACAATACTTGTGTCCTTCGTAGTGATGCGAGGAAAATCCAATAACCTTCGGCAATGAATTGACCAATATTTGTTAGTGATAGGAAAAGAAGCGGTACACCAACTAACGTATAAAATATGCAAAATAATTTACTTGCATCTGTTGTTGGAACGATATTACCATAACCTATAACAATTACCGTAAATCGATCTAATTTTCTTATGGTATTACAATTTGGAAATATATGATAATTTAAAATTTCGGTAAATGTCTAAAAGTCTAAACTAATGCCTAGAAATAAACCCAAAACGATAGCAATCAATTACACCAATATATAAATGGATCAATTTTACGGCTTGTGAATAAACCTCCTCCGGAAGATTATTTTATGGTTTAGTACGTACATCGAAATATGCAATGTGGTCAGTTTCAGGAAATGCGTTATAAGAAATAATTAATAGCTATTAAATAGGAAAAATAAAATAAATGCGATATCATTTCCACTTCACACATAGTAATTTCAAGACGTCTTTTACGTTACGGTTAGGATTTCAAGTTTAAGATAAATTTCAAAGCATTTCAAATTTAAGATAATTTCAAAACAAAATCTAATTGGGTTTGATTTTTGTACATATCTCGTTTAATCACAATTATATCGCTAAATCAACCAACTTATCAACCGACAATTAATTTATTTTACTGAAAAGATACAATTAAACTTAACCATAATTTAATTTTTTGAAGTTTTAATTCTGTTTTTGAAAATTGAATAATATTATAGAAATCATTGTGTGTTCATGCAATTAAAATTCATATTACGGAGATGCATACATATTTTTAAATGAAAAAAAAAAAAAAAACTATGAACTTTAAGATATGAATTAGCAAATTTATGGTATTTTTTGAATATTTTCAGATTTAAAAAATCAAAAAATGAAATGGATTGAAACATACCAACGGTAGCAATGGTAGTAAAGGTAAATTGAATAACATTGTAAAATTTTTCATGCTGTATATTTTCATCAATTAGTTGAAATGCAACAGCGCCACCAACAACATAAAATGTTAGAAATAAATTGATCAATAAATGAGGTATTGATTCCACGAAAAACTGTAAAATTGAAATTGTTTGTTGTTGCAAAGCTAAATAGCAATAATTAAGCAATGGTAGTTTTCAAACTCAGTAAATAAATTAAACAAATAATTGTTTGGCAATAAATGAATGAGTGTTTAAAAAAAAAAAAAAAAAAAAAAAAAAAAACAGAAGGAATAATTAAATTAATATCAACTGCTAATTAATTTTAAATGATAACAACAGTGGTTCATCATAAAAGAAGAGTTAAAATCAGTCATTGGTTAAAGATGAATGGATAGATGATAATATTTGATAAGCATTAATTTAAATAATGGATTTGATTTAATCATAGTTAAATATTAAGCAAAAACTGTCGATGAAATGAAAATTACGATAATCCATTTTTGTACTAACTGATATTGAATTAATTTTTTAGCATGAAAGTTTCATAATTGTGTAGCAAACTAGAAATGATTTTGAAAAAATGTGAATTATATCAAATTATATTAAGGAATAATTTAAACAAAAAATTTTTAAGAAGTCAAAAAGATAACAAAAATTAAGATTAAATTAAAATATCAAAAAATTTACCAAATTATTGTACAATTATTGATAAAAATGTTTCGTATTTTATTAATTTATCTTATTTTCTGTTTTTTTTTTTTTGTTTATTTTCTTTTTAAATTATTCATTCATATACGATTTATTATCATCAATTATTCTTATATTAAAACATTGATAGTTATCATTTCCTGATCGCATTTTCTTCAATCTCTTTCTCTCCTCCCCCGCCCTTTTCACCCCGGAGTTTGTATAGGGAATTTCCCATAACCATCATATCACTTTGCTTCCATTCTTTCTTATTCCTTTTTTTTTTTACAATAGATACGCTAATTTTGTTAATTTATAGAAGGAGGTGAAAATGAAAAGTAATCATTGAAATTATCTATTCCTTAGAATATTGTAAATAAAAATTTAAAGTAACCAAACAAAAAAAATGATGCAATTTTATTTCCTTTTTTAACGCATTTCAAAATAATAAGTGTGATTGATAAGATTATAAAAATAATGCTTAACTTTGTTAATATTATGAGATTAATTAAAATAATTTGATGATTGCATTAATCTTTTGAGAAATTTAATTAGTCAAAATGTTCGAAAATGCTTATATTTTATTTTTTGATACTTATTTATTTTGTTGTTTAATATTGTGAAAGAAACTAAAATAGTTCGGAAATTGCACAATTTTTTGACAAATTTAATTAACCAAAATCTTTGAAAATGTTTATATTTCATTTTTTAATAATTCTTTACTTTGTTATTTTGTCTTTTGAGGTTTTTTTTTTTTTCATCCTGTTAAATGTTTAAAAAAATTGATCTAAAAAATTCACCACAATACTGTTTGCAATTAATTATTAATAGAAATGATGACAATATTTAATGGAAGGTTATTTTTAGCAAGTGGAATTAAGCTAATTGTTGCAAAACGTGGACAGAAAAAGTCACGTGTCACGGAATAATATTGAGATGAACGTAACAGAACAAATATGCCACGGATGCGAAAAATAGGAGAATATGTAATTTAGACATTTCAATTACATATCAAATTGTCTTCCTTAAAAAAACTTCTTATAAGATATTAATTATTATAATAGAATTTCTTTTTAATTGATAATCTCTAAGATATTGAGACTATCATACATATAAAAGATGCAAATATATCAGGCGTGAATACGAAAATATTGTAGAAATTTAGCGCAAAAATATACAGTAATATTGAAATGCAAATTTGATCGATTTATTCTAGAAGAAATTTTCAATCAGTCGATCGATCTATAATTAGTTGACCAGTGATAATTTAAGATGATCTTTTAAACATCATACCAAGTAGCAAAATGAAGTTAAATCGATAAATTAAATCGATAAGTCATCTTAAATTATGTTAAACTTCATGGTCACAATAACAATCAGTTTAGGAAGCAAAAAGGATAATTAATACTTATTATCTCTAAAAAATAATTGCTCAGCTAAGTGGAGGTAAAATTAATAACTAATCAACTGGTAATTTATATTCAAAGAACTTTAGATAATTGCTAAATTTGCAATATATAGTGGAAAAAGTTGAAATTTAAACTCAAACCTTTCTAATTCTTTCTAAAACTTTTAAATTTTCAAACATTTAACAAACCTCTTTCCATAAATCTTGCTCTTGACAGCTATGATCTTCAATGAATTTTTTACGCCATATTGCATAAAATGAATAATTTTCCCAATAATTTTTAAATTTTTCCAATTGTGATAATGCTCGACTTTTCTTCAGCGGGAAATGTATTCGCATCAGTAAGTCGTACGGATTAAATGATTCTTCCAGTTCTTCTTGAAAGTAATCACTGTACAAGAGGTTATTCCTATCGATTGCTTCATCGTTACAATCGAAACTAAGCTAAAGCAAATTACGAATAAATTTTTAATTTCAAAAAACTTTTTATTTTTATCATAAATTTATTTTTTCTCATACCAATTCTAATTTTCATCAAATTATTATTGCTTTTTTTCTCTTATACTAAACCAAAATGCATTTTTCAAAAATTAATTAAAATTGCACATATTATAATTATTTACAAAATATTAATTAATATATGCATGATCAAAAATTTTGAGATTGATGAACTTTCCTAACTTTTTATTATATGTATCGGAAATTAAGTTTAAAATTAGAAATGAATTATGCCTCGAATTTTACAGGAACAAGCGAATTATTCGAGGATTTGTTTGAAATGGTTGATGTTGTAACTGGATTTAGTAATTCCGTTGAAACTTCTGGTGTGTCAGTATTGTGAAAACCAGTTTCATCGTTGGTTGCTGGAAACTGGAGTATATCGGAATTGTAGATACATTCTGGCAAATTTGATGTTAAACAGTGTTTTTGCATTTCTGATGATAAATCTGAAGTTATCGAGATGAATTCTTAACCATCCCTTATGCAATATCGATTTCTTGTATCAGTAAATTCGATTTTTAGTTTCAATTTCTTCGGAAAAATCGACTTGAATTGCTGGAATGATGAATGCTTTACTAAAAGTAATTGAAGAATTTCGTTCGAACTGATGGATTTTTTCACAATATTCAACCATTTGCAACAAATTTTTTGTCGTAATCGATTCTGAAACTAACAAAATAGAAAGGGAATGATAAAAATTATATTAAGTAGAAGTTGATAGATTGTAAGGCTTCCTAAAAAAATCCCATCATTCGCTCCTTTCATAATTTCGCTAATTAATAAAAATGAAAAATACAATAATCAATTTGTTGCATTTCTATCCATTAATCAGCAAAATAATATCATCGATATTATTGCTCTTATTAGGGTTTCCATTTTCTTCTTTATCTTTTACAGTGTTTTAAACTATGAAATAATAGTTTGCAAATTTGCATAATTAATTTCACAAGTGATGAAAGAATTAAATAATCGAATCAGTAATTAAAAAATTAAGTTCATTCGAGAAAAAAAAAAAGGGAAAAGGTGGAAAAGAAAAACAAAAGAAAAGTATATACGACTGATTGACTAGCAAACATAGGTGGTATTCATCATAAATGATGTTGGTGTTGGTTGTGCTGATGATAGTAGTAATGGTGATGATGATGATGGTGGTGGTGACGTTGGTGGTAATGATGGTGGTGGTAGTGATGGTGATTGAAGGTATTTTGGTTTTGTTCTGTTGTGGTTGTGATGATGATGATGATGATGACACTGATGATGATATTGTTGATAATGATAATGATAATGATGATACGTGAAAAATGGGATGATGATAACAATATAATAGCGAAATGTCGGAAATAATTCTTTTTTTTTTTTTTAAAGATAAAAAAAGAAATAAATCATTGTCGATAACATTTACCTTTTTCTTTTTCCTCTTCGCCTTCGTCTTCTGCCTATTCTTCATTACTCTCTTTTTCTGCAAATATACCGCAATCAAACATTGAGAAGTTTTCCAACTGATACCGGTTTCAGTATATATCCTCCTACTGCTATGATTATTATTATTTTCGTTTCCTTCATATGTAATAAATATTATTCCGATAAACAATCAGTAAAAATGAAAAGAAAGAGAAGAAAAGGATGCATACAAAAGAAAAAAAGGAAAAAAAAAACAAGAAATAAATATATTTTTACGAAAATTCAAATTCAAATAAATGCGATATGCTTTTTTTTTCACTTTTTTTACCTGAAATTTAAAAAAATTTTGTTACTATTTGATAATTGTGCATATTGAATTTTTTCTCTTTATATCATATCTTTTAATTTTTATTTTTTTTCTCAATTTTTAATTCCTGAATTAATTGTTATTTTTACTACTGCTATTATTTCACTTATAATTGCTGTTGTAAATTGCTGTTATTATTCTCATTATTATTGATATTACCAGTATTATTGCTATAATCATTATTAATATTAGTATTATTATCATCATTAACATATTATTATCATCAATCACATCATTACCACTGGCTGTGAAAGATGCTATTTATCAGAATTTCGAAACTTTTATGACAAATTCAGTACATTGCTATAATGATAATTTGATTTCTTCTTGCATAACTATATTGATTCTCGAGTAAAATAATTTCATTTGTTACAAATTCAATAATTCTCTGGTTTTACTAATTCATGTTAGTATAGTTTCGTCAGGTTCAAGCTTAGGAAGTAATTAGTAATTCAATATCAGTACAATGATATTTGAATCAATAAATGGATTAAAATGAATTGATTATATGCTTGAAATTATGGACTTATTCGGAAAAGGTAATACTTATACTAATTATATAATTAATAAAAATCAATTACGTATGCAGAAAAAAAAAAAAAAAAAACGAATGAACATAACATAGAAAATGAAAATATTTTAAAGAAACTCAGCTATCTTCACATAAATCGTTAATATTATCTCCACAAATGTTGCCATTGTTGAATTGATGAAAGTTTTCAAATGAGGAAAAAACGAACGCAAAAATAGAATGGTAAGAGTTGAGAAGACTAATTGATTCATCGATAGATTATCAATTTTCTTTCAAATATTAATTACAATTTTGAAGTGATTAATAAAACTGCACATTTCTGGTACTATTATCCCTTTTTCTTTTTTTTTTTTTTTTTTTTTTTTTTTTTTCATAATCAAAGTATTATTCTTGAATGTATTACTCTTATCTAAAAAATTCATTAATAAATAAAAATTATTATAAACAAATTGAAACTTATAAATTCGATTAATTTAATATCAAAAAGGATGCGTTATGGTCACATGAAATTAAAATGAAAAAAAAAGTGTTGTATTTTGATT
The DNA here is from genome assembly GCA_013365325.1 of Dipetalonema caudispina. Lineage (NCBI taxonomy): Eukaryota > Metazoa > Nematoda > Chromadorea > Rhabditida > Onchocercidae > Dipetalonema > Dipetalonema caudispina. Next base: position 33,450 of record JABVXV010000314.1, on the reverse strand, counting down.
TGAAATGTAATTAAAATTTAGCATTTAAATCATTGCCTAACCATTTAACAATAATATTTCAGCAAGGAATGAAATAGTATTAATCTGAAACAGCCACTTTCATTTGATTTAAAATTCTGAAAAAAAAAAAAAGAAAACTACTCAATTTATTACATACATATCTGTTATACTTAACAACCTGAAATAATACTTACGTGTTATACAGAACCAGTTATTCGAATAACTTTTGAAATTCAACAAAGGAAAGGAGTGAAATTAACGTAATTAACTTTGTAATGAAGTTCATGAAAAAATATTCTGTTATTCGTTATAAGCTACGTCTTCCAGTAATTATTATCGAATTTAAACGTCTTTTCTGTCAATTAATTATTTCCGTAATTCTGATGGCCTAGTCTTGGCCGCTTCCTTGTATGGCATTTTTCGCTCTTAGACTACTTATAACTTTTGGAATCCATTATTATTTCATTATATTACAACTTGCTACTTAGCGGTCATCATTGATAAAGGTTAAGTGCAATAAAATATTAAGGTCAAAGCTTGCAAAAACTTCTTTGTGATTATTAAGAGGTTAAAAATGAAACATGCGGTAGCAGCATTCTTCTTATGGTATACTAACTGTTCTAAAACTGTCACTGCAATATTCGCGTTATCAAATTTTCCAAATGTTGACATTTAGATTCATCCAAAGGTCAAGTTCAGGTCATTAATTATAACAGTACATGGATCAGTGCTGGGAATTTAAAATTGGTTTCGAGAAAATTTTGAATTTCAGATTTAGAAGTATTTTCAAAGAAAAAAGAAAATACAAAATTTTTAAACTTATATTCGATAAAACTCTTAAGAATTGAGAGGAACCAGAGAACGCTTAAATTTAAAAATAGTTTATTTGGGATGGAAAAGATTGCGAGTGAAGAAAAAATTAGTAAAATTTTACAAAAGAAAATGTTAAGACCTTACTTTATTAGTAATGTATGACAGTTGACTAACAAATGCAGAGAATGCTTAATGTAAAGAGAGGACAAAGATTGATAAGAATTGCAAAATTTTGTTGATAAACTGAACCTACTATAATTACTACCTGAGAATACAAACAAATATTTCTTGTCCGGAATATCTCTACCTTTCTCTTTTTTCCGACATACAAATAATCAAAACTCTCCAGTCTAAGATATTCCATAATCCATTTTTTTTTTCCATAAATATGTTGCAATTAACCTTTTCACATCCAGTCTAAATTGCTATTTTAGTGCTGTAGTTTCAGCAGATTCGTGGTTCCCATGGTTATATGGATGATATTGGACAGCTCGACCTGATTTTGGTAGAAAGAAAAAAAGATATACAATCGTTACGACCGTATCCTGAAAGCGATTTATTCATGTACCCATTCTGTCAAATTGCTTTGTCAAACCAATCTATCCATCAGTTACAGACAGATCCTCAATAGTAATATGTCAGGTTGTTTGAGCGATACTTGAAATTTGAAAAAAAAAAAAAACTACTTCATTCCTTTCGTACATTTATTTTCCACAGTACTATTCCCGGAATCGATTTTCGCAGCCCATCATCGGTTATTTTACGGCCCTTTACTCGTCTATTTTTAAGTTTATTTTTTCATATATTACACTTTTCCTCTTTTCTTTTTTTTTTCTGCGCAAATTACGTCAAAGACGATAGGAGTTAAAGCATATAACACAAATTTATTTATACATGGATCACATATTACTCTTTTTTTTTTCCCTTTCTCTTTATTCTTTTTTAAATAATTTTTATTTATTTGGTTGAAACAAAACGTATATTTCAAAATGAGAAAAATATTTTTGAGTTAAATGGAATCAAACAAAAAGTATACACAATAATATATTTACACTACTGATAATAATATTGAAGTAACAGATTAGCTCAATTTTTTCTTATCACTTCAAAAATTTTATTCGATCTATGGACGAATTAATTAATTGACCATTTTCGGATGTAAAGAAATTTAGAAGTTATTATAGATAAGAACAATAATTTTCAATTTTGGATCACTTAAAGTTAAGAAAGAGAAATCAAAAATTAACAAAAAAAAAGAGAAAAAAACCAAGAGAAGACGATTAGGCAATCGTTTTTACCTGAAAAAAAGCATCGAAAACCGGATACTTTTGCTTGAGAAATTTGTTGAATGTATTCATTAATAATTTGCTTGTCTGATCATCTCTTTATTCGTTGACCTTTGGTCCTTGTTGGCTTAATGATGTTGACCTTACTTGACCTTTTGAGAATCTATTAGTTGTGCATTTGAAAGTATAATCAAGTTTGATAGGTATTCTTCTAATACAACAATTGTCCTATATTATATGAGTATGAGAAAAGTTTCAAAATTTTGAAAATTTTGCCATCGATTTCATATGGTATAATTTAAAAATGTAATAAATGAAAGTTGGTGATAATTAAAGTTAATAATATTTGTTATTTCATTGTTCTGAGATTATCGGGAAGGAAGAGAAAAGATGTAAGTAAAAATTTTATGCTATTTGTAGAATTAGGTATTCGGAAGTGTGGTAGAGAGATAGCAAGGAACAACAATGACCTTCTCCGTTGGTCACTCCCTTAGTGACGTTCGTTAATTGCAAATGAATGATTCAGAGCGACTTCTTACTCATGACCTTTGGTACTCGTTAGCTTGCTGATGTTTGACCTCAGTTGACCTTTGCCCAGCGATATTTGGTGTCAGCCATTTTCTTTTGAAATATTAGGAAAATGATGCACAAGCAAAAGATGTTCAGATTTCGCATAAAGTTTCTTTGGAATATGCAAATTTAATTTTCTTTTTTTGTGAAAATAAAATTTCCTTATGTATTTAATTAAATAAATAATCACTGATAGCTAGACAGATAATTAAAATAAATAATGGTATCATTACTTTAGATATTACATCTAATAGCTACTCCCTTCAAGGACGCTAATGAATTCGTTAACTATTGCTAACAAAGATAATCTATTCGATAAATTTAAAATATCAATACTTGAATAAATTATAAATCATTACTTAAACCATTACTAACAAATCTATTCAACAAGTTAAATAATATTATGCATTTTTAGATATACCATTTAAAGATAGTTATTTTAAAAGTTTTAAGTTTCAATTTAAATTTTTGACAATATGAATTTCCCTTCCAATCAATGAAATGATCAAAATTAATTGCTAATTTTATGTTCCATCTCTGATTTATCTCTACATGCAAAAGAATTCTGATAAATCAGAGCATTTGTTGCCCAAAGTACGATAAATGCCTTTGTATGAAATGTGATGTGATGAAGTATTTCGCGGAAATCTACAAATTAATTTTCATTTCAATTTCATTTAATTTATTTCTTTTAACTTGATCAATTTTCAAATTGACATATTATAGGTAAAATAGATGAAGATAATTTCTAAACACTGTATAAATTGTATAATAAATAATTAATATGGAAATTTTGTGGTATCGATTGTTTGTGTTTAATTACGATTGATTAAAAGCTGAACTACCATTCTAAATCTATCTCATTCTTTACCTTGTCATCTAATCATTAATGGTTTAGCTGTTAGGCAAATAAATTGATAAATTTAACGAGTACAATTGCAAGAAGTTCTTGATTTTTTTTTTTGAAGTTTAAAATTTTTTTTAAACTTTAATTTTAAATAGTTGAAAAAATTATGAAATGTTAATAGTATTTTTTGAACTGAATTAATAGATTACTTACATTTCTTTTAATTGTGAAATACAAAGCTAAACGAGAAAGTTGTTAACGATGAAAGAAAGGGAAAAAAAAATTAAACGATTTGAAGGAATCATTTAAGTTGCAATTTAAAAAAAAAAAAAAAAAAAACATATATATTTATATATTCAATTGAAGAGGAGAAAAAAAAAAGAAGTAAAGACAAACAAAAGTAAACTAAAAAAAAGTAAGGATAAATATAATTGGAAATAAAATTAGATCAAAATAAAACAGAGGAAAAAAAGAGAAACGATGAGAGAAAGAAAAAGCTTTTTTTTTTTTTTTTTTTTTTTAATGCTATAATATCAAAAAGTTAATTTCCGGTAAAATGTATCAAAAAATAAAAAATAAAAATTTTCTCAAATGCATGACAAAATTTCTATTAGCTATTAATTTTAAGCAAACTTTACGGAATGTTAGGAATTCTCGGAAGGATTTTTCACTAAGTGATGTTTGAGAGAAAAAAAAAAAAAAAGATGGGAACTGTAATAGAATTGAATTGAATCATGTGAAATAGCAAATAAATTAAGTATTGATTTATAGAGGAATTTCACTTTTTATAACAATTACTAATTTTATATTATGCCATTTCTTTTTTTTTTTAATTTTATTTTCTGATATTAAGTGAAAATTTCTTTTTTTTTATAGAAATTTATATGTATGATATCATCCCTCTTTACTATCTGTTTTTTAAGTAAAAATTTCCTTAATTTATTATTATTATATGTGTGTGATACAATTAATAATTCCACATTTTTAATTAATAATTTCAAGTGGAATTTTCCTTTCTTAATTTTACTTCTTCTCTTTCACTCATTATTCAAAAAATTATTTCCTTTGTATTAGTTAAGATTAAAATTGTAACATTAAATATACTTGACGTGATATTTGACGTACATTGTTTGAAATAAAAGTTTTTTTTTCTTTCATATCTTTTACATATATATTTTTTTTTAATGGATATTTTATATAAGTTCCTTTTTTGTATAAGTATTCTATACACGTATTTTAAGTATATTGTATGAAATATTTATTTCCTTTTTTTTTTTTTTCTTTAGCATAGCATACACGTATCATTTATTACTTTTACTTTACGTGAAAATTTCTCACGTAAAGTATATTAAGATAAGAAAATAAATGTAATTTTTGAAAAATTGAACAATAGTTGATATGAAAAAATTAAAAGTGAAATTTCAATTTAATCAAAATTTGAAATAAGTGGAATAGTATTAGACTGAGAAGCACAGAAAAATTTTTCATCCTCTTTGAGAAGAAAGGACGAGAAGGGAAAAGGTGGCTCCATCTATTTCGTTTAGTACCACACATTATTCTTCCTCTCTTTCCTCCCTCTCTCTCTCTCTCTCTCTCTCTCTCTCTCGTTACCATCTTTTCCTTTCAGATATTCTCTTCTCCCTTTTTAACACTTTTAATCGTTTTATGTGTAAATGATCAAGTTTCCTTTTCTCTCCTTTATAATTTCCTCATTCTTCTTTCCTTTTTTTTTTTCTCTCTCTCTCTCCCTATCCTCATATTAGCTGGCAAGTAAAAAGCTAGAAAGTCTTCACCTGGTACTGCTAGACGATGTTATTTTCTCGATTCTCAAAAAAACATTTGAAGTAGAAGAGAATGCTATTGCTACTACTATTTACTGATTACTTTTAACTTTTTAATCCACCTTAATTTACCTATTTATTAATTTCAGGTAAAAGAAGGGTAGTATCTTATAGTAGTACTACAACATATTAAAGTGAAGTTGGAAAGGGAAATGAAAATGATGAGAATGGAACCTATCTTCAATGGATGGCAAGAATAGGATAGAGGAAGGAGAAGAGACGACAACAATCGAAGAACGATCATTCGGTTCTGTTGTTATCTGTTATATTTATGTCTGTCTGTGTATGTCTGTGTATGTATGTGTATGTCTATCAGTATTTAGTGTGGTACCATCATCATATCTATCTGTTGAATAGGATAGACGGACGTCTAAGGAACAGATCATCCAATAACTAAACGTTTCAAGCTAAACATCAGCAGTATTATTACTACCACTATTACTACTACTACTACTACTACTACTCATTCTTGTTACTTTTTCCTGTTACTTTACTAAATTAATTAAATCATTACATTCTCTTCCTGATCGTTCATCCGATTCTTCCTCCTCTTTGCTACCTCCTCATCCTCCTTTTTATTCCACTTCCCCGCTTTCCCGCATCTCTTATTTCTCTATTATATTTTCCAGTACTTCATAATCTGTATACATATTAAATTTTAAAATTCACTTATTACCCATTCATTCTTTATTTCCTCCTCGATGAGTATATTAGATAGGTAACTATTTGTGTATTTTCAGTTGATTTGACTTCGATTGGCAATACTCGAAAAGTTTGACTCTTCATCAAATATTAACATATATACAGAAATTGTCAGCATACTATAATGATTTATCAAAATTATTACTATTATTATTATTATTATTATTATTAATTTTAATTATTATTACTATTATTACTATTACTGTCATCATTATTATTACTACTATTATTATTATTATCATTATTATTACTATTATTATTACTATTATTATTATCATTATTATTATTATTATTATCATTATTATTATTATTATTATTATTATTACTACTATTATTATTACTATTATTATTATCATTATTATTATTATTATTATTATTATTATTATTATTATTATTATTATTATTATTATTATTATTATTATCAATTTTAATTATTATTATTATTATTATTATTTTTATTACTATTATTATTATCAATTTTAATTATTATTATTATTATTTTTATTACTATTACTATTATTATTATCACTATTATCATTATTATTATTAATTTTAATTATTAATATTATTATCTTTATTTCTATTATTGTTGTTATGTATTATTATTGGTTTAATTATACAATTCATATAAAGAGATAATCTTAATTAGTGTGATAAAGGATGAAAATGGAAGGATAGATATGATGAGCAATTGTTGCTATCATTTTCAGCTTGGATTTATACAAAAGCAAAAAGAGGAGAGATACATTAGAAGAAAGTTAAAATATACAAAAATTTTGAGAGAAAATGAATAAAAAAAAATAAAGTTTTAAGTTGAAAAATTAGTTACGAATAAAATGATGGATAAATTTTATGCGTTATTATAATAAGAAAAGGATATAAACATACATTTTTGTCATCATTCAATCCCATTTGCTATAAATTGAACTAAGCTAAACTTGTTGAGAAATAAGCATTGAGTAATCAAATGATATGCTACAATTCATGTATGGAAAAAATTTGAAATTGTTACGAAGTAGTCAAAAATTATTATTTAATTAAAGGTTTAAAAATAAATTGTGTATAATTTAAATTTAGCTTTGCTAAATTATTTTCCTTCTCATTTATATTAACGTTAGATGGATAATATATTAAATTAGATTGTATAATTTTCGAAATAACATAAAAATTTTTTTTTCAGTACCTTTTTTTTTTTTCTTTTAGATCAAATTAAAATATCATTTATATTTTTTTGCTACGACCGTTAACGAATCCCTTTCATATTCAACCGCTTGTGATTTGAGAGATTTTTGACAATGCGACGAAATTTTGGAAGATTTGATTGACTTGTGACCTTGCAACCGCTGTTCATACTAATTGACCAACTAAGGTAGTTTGTTATTTGGTTCATTTTTGCTAGTAAATGAAGTGTGGACAATTTATGATTGCATTTTTTAATTAAAGAAAATTCATAATGATGAAATTGTAATTCACTTAATTACCTTGTTATATCTTAGTTGATACACTAATCAAAGTCAAAATTAAACGGCAGATAGGAAAAATTGAATTTAAATCAAAAATATTTGTTCTTTTCGCTTCAAGTAAATGCCAATGTCTATGAAGAATATAGTCGAATACTGAACACATATTTCTTGTTACCTGTTACAGGTATCACTTGATAAATGTTATAGTTTGAAGAATCATATCATAGTTTCAAATTTTGATAGTTTCGGTGCCTTTTGATACCATTCTTCGGTACTACAGATAGGAAAATGTTGATTTTAAAAAATAAATAACCTGTATGTATAACACTGTTTATATAATGTTGAGAATTAGGCGATCATATGATGTCTCTACTACATGGTACTTTTAGTGTCTTTGTAGATACTATACGGTACTATTTTGTGTCTTTGTTGGTACCACATTGTGCCATGTGGTATGTTTATGAGTACCACATGGTACCATGTCATTTCTTTGCGTGTAACGCAATAGTATCACGAAATGTCGTCTTAGTGGGGTATAGCAGTAGTACCATATAGTCTATCTTTAGAAGTATTACATCATAATACGACAGCTATGATATAATAATTTTTGTAATCGTTATAATGTTTTTATCAAAATATGTTTGTTTTTTTTTTTTTTTTTCATGTTTATTTTTTATTATTTTAAAATAATTTTACATCTTCCTAAATAATTTCACTTACAGTGTTATGATAATATATTTAGATTTAGTACCATATGAAAAATTTTTCAATTTTTACTGAGAAAACGTTGCGTCCTATCCGTCCAAGGACAAAGTTAATGGCCATAGGGTACATACATATACACACATACACTCATACATTTTAATGTAGACAAACACACACACACACATACACACACATACATACACACACGTATACAACACATACACATACACATACATACACATACATACATACATACATACATACATACATAGGGCATTTTCAATGTGGAATGCAGAAGATATCAATTGAATGGAACCGAGACGAAGTACCATTGCATTGATTAAAATATTCGGCAGGGTTGTTTGGTTGGGTATGTGTGTGTGTGTGTGTGTGTGTGTGTGTGTGTGTGTGTGTGTGTGTGTGTGTGTGTGTGTGTGTGTGTGTACAAGTCTGTATGTGTACTAAATTTGAAAAATTTATTAAAATAAAATAGGTCGACATTATTGAATTTAGTTTTGATCATCATCACATTTGATGGTACAAGTTTTAAAGTACCAATAAATGTATATAATATTGGTAATTGATAATTGAATTACCGAATTGCAATTATAGGGCAAATATGCAAGGAAAAATGGTGGCAAGAATGGCAAAACGAAGGGAAGGTAATTGTAATAATTCGAAATAATTAATATTTACTGCTAGTATACATTTCATTTATAATTAACAATGAAAAGTATTATTTAAATCTAAGAAAAATTATAAACCGGTTAAGTAGGTAAAATATAAATACACACGATTTTTTGATCCTTGAAGAATTGTTACTGATTGATATATTTAATGAAGAAGTTATTGAATTTCTTTTTTCCATCCTTGAGGATTTCAGGGAATATGAATCCGGTGGATACACGAAGTACGATGGATATGGTAAATAATAAGGTGGATGCTTTGAATGCTTTAAATACAACGGAAGATTATGGTGAACCGGTTTATGTTGAAGCACATGGTGGCAAAAATCATGTGATAATGTATCGCTCAAGAACCAATCCTGAATTAGCTATTGAATTCTTTTTCCGGTTCGTGTCATCAATGTGTTGCTACTCATACATATCCATGAAGGTTTGGGTTTCAGGATGGAAAAGTATTTGTCATAACTTTTGCATTTTTTTTTTTTTTTTTGTTTTCAAATTTGCTTTGGGAATCGAACTAGTAATATGTATTTACATGTTATCTTTGCCTTGATCATCTATCCCAGGGCACATAAATGGTCTCTTTTGCCAAACAATCCTTACAATTACGGATTTCTTAATAATAAAATGATCAATTATTTCTTCTCTATTCGTCTATAGACAGAGTTTCTTCGCGAAAAAAAAATGGCTATTTTTCTTCATTCAAACTTCATCTTATAAAGTTTGAATGACTTCAAATATACAATATTAATTTTTCTCCTTGAAGTGATCGCATAAAATTCCAAATTTTAGTTCATCTTCCAAGGACGGTCGTTCACGTTATTATCGCTGTACGAAATGTTGGTATAAGTATAAATTAAATCGTGGTACCTGTGCAACGTTGATTGTTCGAGATGGTCGTATCATAACTGATCCGGAAAATCCAGTAGTACCACATCAATGCGAATTTCGATCATTGGAAAGTGTGAAAGCAAATCGAGCCTGGATTGCAAGCCGGAAACGAACAGCAAAAAGTTCAAGTCTGGAAGATTTATATGCATCGGATACCCCGACACCATGCACCAGTGGGTTAGTTATTTTCCTCATTTGTTTCTTTTAAAAGTAAAGATTTAGTATGCAACACTTTTTTAAATCCTTTACTTTTTTATTTTCCTTTTTGAGAACTGTCTTGTTTATACCACAGAAAAAAAAGTAAATGTTCTTAATAACCCACTATGATACATTAATAATATAATCATGGTGAATTAATGACATAATCATATTATTACGGCAATATAATTCTGTTATTTTGATGATATTGCAGCAGTATCATTGTCATAATAGTATCTTAGTATTCTTGATATTATCTTTGCGATATAGTGATATTAGGTGACATATTAGACAAGATAGTGTAACAGTACTGTTATTTCGATAAAATATCTCACTATCTCTTAATGCATTGTATCGTGGTATTGTTCCTGTAGTTCTATTAATTTCTTATTAAATGAAGCTTGCGACTTTTTTTCAATTTTAATATAGGAAAAAATCATTGAAATATTATCTTTTCGTCTATTCATTAGTTAGAAATCATTGAAAAAAATTCAATTCTGTGTAACATCTTATCGAAGCCTGTATTATCGTGATATAGAAATAATGATTACAGTTAGATGATGTCAAAACATTGCTAAATATATGGTACTATCACTTCAAAAAATTTCAGAGTTTCCCATATTTCCAGATAAATGAAGTGGGGGTTTTCTAGCAATAAAAGAAACAGAATGATTTGATAAAGGTTCAAAGCGATAAGCAATTTTGATATAAATGATATTATACATAGTTAATTATATTTGACGTTTAATAGCATATAGATCATTCGAGTGATCCTCTTTGGAGGATATTTAAAATCAATTAATTTAATTGTTTAATGAGATGATAAACAACTTTTGTACGTTCTATCGGATAATTGAGTGTTTTGAATAGACTGATTATATACATTACTTATTCTTTTCTTTTCCATACCTAAAATATTTCAATACTAGATATCAATCACAAATTATAGCAGTACTATGAATCATTTGCATTTAGATAGTTATTTGTTTTAATTTTTTTTTTTTTTGCATATCGAGAGTTTTTAATTAGCTTTTAATTTAGCATCACAAAACTTTGGTTTGGAATAAAGTGATAAAGTTCGAAATGAAATTTGAAAAAACAAATAGTATAAAAAAAAGTGTAACTCATCCCAAAATGTAACAATCTACGACATAGAGATTTTTCATAAACCATCCTATCGGAGTTGTATACTTCGGTTCTTGGTTTGCAAAATATTTATTTTGGTTTCACTTTTTTTTTTTCTCACTTATTTTCGATGCCAATGTGAGTATTTGTTTTTATTTGCATATTTCCTCTTTAATATAACCTTTTACATGCTTCAGTTAAAGTTATTTTTGCATATTTCACTCATCGTGATTGTCCTTCATATATTCCGCATTTTATATCATCAACTTGTAATTTTTTCAAACGCACTGAAAGAAAGCTCATTGAACCAGTTTTTCACGTGAGATATCGGTGATAAATCTACTTCTAATTTTGTAATACTTTTCTTATCCCGCCATTTGTTGTTTCTTGCCTAATATTTCGAAATAGGTCATTTAGTATTTTCAATGATGTGAAGTCATTGTAGAATCAAATGCTCTTATTCTCATATTAATTATTTGCCCGTTATCTGAATCGTTCTTACTTCATTTCTATCTGGTAACTATTTTTATGCTTATGATTTACCTCAGTTTTGTTGAATTGCGATACTTCAAAGTTTAAGCTACTTTATTTATTCCTATTAGGATTGGATGAAAAAAGATATCTACAGGATTCTGATTTGCAAAGGAAGTTCGTGCTAACTTTTCAAGGGTAAAAACATTCTGATAATTTAGACTGAATCTTCGCGAAGTCTTGGAAATTTGGGCTGAAGATTCAAATACTGGAATGAGTAACGCTGAAAGTATAGATGAAAAAGTGGAGAGTGGTGGTGAAACTGGAGGCACAAGTACTCCGTCGTCAACATCATCAAAAAATGGCCGAAATCTTGATGGTTATATTTTGTTTGATACTTTTTCGATTTTGCACCACTTCCAAGTGTAATTTTTGAGTTTTTCAGTTTATGATAAGCCTGTTTTTGAATCGGGTTTTATTTTCTATCACAAGCTTTTTCTTGGTAAATTGTACTGCAGGAAAATTCATGGCTTACTGGCTCCAATCATAATGATTCTATTTTATCTTTTGATGACATTTCAAGGTTCTTTTCAAGGTAGTGATTCTAGATAATCCGGTATGGGCAAGAATACGAGAAAGGATCACGGGTGTTGATAATATTGATTTGGCATGTGAAGGTATTGTATTAGAGATTTATTTATATAACGTTACATAACAGTGAGATTGGAAAATTTTTGACGAGTTTTGTAATTCATTCGAGAATATTGCATAAAATATTCTGTTATAATTACGGTTTTGCTATTGTCGTTATTGACAGTAGTATTTGAGGAGATGAAAGGAACAGAAGGTTAATGTCGCATCTATCTTTTTCATATGCTGATTTATGTACTATTGAAATACCGAATTTCTGTGTATATCCAGTCATGAGAGACTGAGTCATTGATCTGTTAGCTAAAGTTTGTGCAGTAATGGTTATAAGAATTGCTTAAAACTTCGTATTCCCTTAAGATTTCGATAAGATTTACTCTTTTTTATGTTTTCCATTTTACAGTGATAGCAAATGCATATTCTTCAAAAATTTTAGAATCTATGGGATTATCTTCACCGTCTGGCTCACCATCACCCAGTTACAAATTTCCAAATATGGACGAGGACACTGCAGGTTCTTCCGCTCAACAGTTTTCTGTTGGTATGTATTATTTTCCAAGATATAGGCGTTTTTTTTCTGATTTTTCCTTTTCTAAGGAGGTTTATATGCCATTAAAAGAAATAAGCTAGACATTCGCTGAGAAAATACTTACTTTGAGATTAGTACATACATTGGATAGTTAAATGAGAATAGTCACATTATCTTATTGATCCTCAAGTTTCACATTCGATTTTAGATTCCGATAATGAGATCGGAAGTGGTGCGCAGTTTTGGAAAAAATTCGCATCTGTTTTTGTTTCTATTTTCTCTTAATTTTGTGTTTTTTATTTTTTTGATTACATCTTTTCAATCTTTTTGTTAAACAAATACCTCAAAGATTCGTAGGCCTTCGGTCAGATCTGAAAAATAGAATCCCACTTATATCCAGAATGCCAGATGAACACGTTTAATCGCGGTAGTAGATACCTAATATATAATATTCAAAAATATGATAGGAAATATAATAACAGTATAGTTGAATAACAGTTTAAATAAAATGCTAACATTTGAAGTTTTAATTACTTCATTTTCCAGAGACAAACACTGATATGGCTGATGATACTGAACAGAGCAGCTGTCTGGATGATGCATTCACAACATCAATGTTAAAGAAAAATGATGAAGCATTGGGGAAGTTGCAGCAAGCGATTGATAACAGCGAAAATTTTGATATTGGTAAGTACTTATGGTAATAGATATGAAACAGTAATCTGGATTAGCTGAATCTAGATATTTCTGAATCCTTTGTATTTAACCAAACCTCAGGTTATGTCAAGTTTATCGGATTGTAGAGTAATATATAGTGAATAAAGCTATTTAGTTTAGTTGAAATTGTTTGCTAATGAAAATCTCACCGTTCTAATCGAAGGTGAATTAAAGCCACTGACGTGATGGATTTTCGGAGTTATCATATATATCCAATTTAGAGTTAAGCCATTAGCAGAGAATATTCTGCAGCAATCAAATTTTCCTGTTCTGCTGTTAGTTCTCCATGTTTTTAAGGATTCACGTCATCATTAAAAGCCGAACCTGAATTACCAATTATTCGTACTTGTAGGTTGAAAATCGTCAGTGTATTTTGATTTTTTAATCAAATTTGAAGTATTTGATTAGTCTGTTAATCTGTTATTTTTTTCTATAGATGTGGATTTTGATGTTTTAAGAATTTTGAAACTAAATTAATGGATTTTTCAGATGATGTTTCTTTAGTGGACAATGTTTTTGCATACAAATTCAACAATACAACGGATGTACAGGACAAAATTGCTATTTGTGAAGAATGGTTGTGTTTCTTGGCAAAAATTACTCCCATTGCCACATCTCGATGGCTTTCACATTATCAGTTCAGTATTTACTATACATTTCACATGGTAAGAAATTTTAGTACTTATAGATTTTCAAAGTTTCTTACAGATTCTTTCTACGACACTCTCAAAAAAAGCTATTCTGCATGTTACAGCGGTGGGCTTGGTAGTACGGAGACACGACTTCCATATATAGTAGCCTAGGATGCTTTGTCTTCCGCTAAGAGGTTGTCGCGTCTCAGATAGTAGAAAATAGAAAGTGTGAGCTATCGATAGCCTAAAAAATGAACGATAAAACAAATTCAATAACATGAACCTGTTTAGACATATTGCTGAATGGCAAGGCCCGTCATATTGCCAGAAACGGGCAAGTTCTGGATAGACTTGTTGCTTAATTTCTGAAAGAGTGACGAATTCGTTTTCTGCTTTGCTGAATTCTTTCTTTTTTTTCAGCTGGCGCTTGTTTTTCGACATTATGAGAACAAAGATGAGAAGAAGCGTTTTTATAAAATTTCATTGCCTCTTTTCAAGTACGTGATTTTGCTAGGCTGTGTAACTTCATATGTATTCATAATAATGGCTTATTTGGAAATTACTTTAAAAACATCGGGATTTTAATTAACCCGTTCATTTTCCATTTGTATATTGAACATCTGAGTTGTTGCAGGAGTTTGTTGCAAGCGACAAATTTAATACCGGAGACTTCCGAGGAAATTGTAAACACGAAACTAGATGTATTATTGAGTATTTCTTTCATTGCCGTACAGTTTTATGATGTGAGCGATCAGGAAATTGTAAAATACATAGAGGTAAACTGATGGCCGTTAAATGCTTTTGTGGGAAAAAAATCTTTTTTGCAATGAGCGATCGTGTAAGACTATGGGCAGTGTCGTTCTGTAGTTATTATGTTCAGAACGATGAGTTGCAGGAGTTGTAGCATAGAGGTTATCACTGAGAAGACAGTTGGTCATTTTAAGCTTTTTTCATCAGCTTTGAGCAAACTTATATTTCCATCAAGAGTGTATATTATGTGCCTTCTTCATTCATATTGGTGTTGTCGTTTAGCAGTAGTTCTCCAATTAAAGTGTTGAAAATTTAGTGCGTTTTAATGGGTTAATTTTCAGTAGTTTTATCTTTCAGCGAGAAATGCGTTCTGTCGGAGATTCGGTTGCTGGAAATTATTCATCAGAAGCAGCAACACTGATGGTACAGAAGGTTTTCCGAATCAGCAATAATTTAGAAGAACGTAAACGTTTGCTTAGCGGTAGAGTTGAATATACTTGATGTTACTTTTTCATTTTCACGTTTCATATTGCTTCGAAACGTTGGTTGTGAAAACGTTGGAATTTTGTATTTATATGACAGTGAATTACTTAAAGTGTTTTCTCCAAATAGATCCTGAAGCAAAAGCCTTAATAAAATGTATTTCCAGCAGTTTGTTCGAAAATTCTTTTCAATCTTTTTTATTCAAAATAGTTTGGAAATTAAAAGTTTGAGGCGAACTTTTTTGTCGGGAGATTGGGAGCTTACTTTGTGAAGCATTTATATTTTGGGTTTAGGACCCATTTCAGCCTTTTCCTTTTTGACGAATATGTGATTGATATTACTTTAACTTTCGATGGATAATAAGTTATTGGGTTTCCAAATAATTTGCATTCACATACAATTATCTCAGCTCCGGTTGGTATTTTGGAATGTTTATTGTAAAACTCCAGCAAGTAAGATGTTGTTGCTAGATGAAACTTCATGTCCACAGTTTCGTTCTTCATCATCCTCGCTATTTTGTCCGAGGCCATTACCACCGGACTGTGTGTTTTTTTGAGCACGGATCTCTTCCTTCATACGTCGTATTTTTTCTTGTTTTCTAAATTTGGCTCGTCGATTCTGGAACCAAACCTGAATTGAACTTAATAAATTGTTGGAATTGTTTAGAAATTATGGTCGTTTTAATGAAATTAGAATATCGAGGGTCGTCGGTTCATTTTGCAACAGTTAAATGAAGTTTTTACCGGAAACATAATTTTTCAATATTTGAATTGCAGGCCTTTGATTTCATCATAAAAACTAGCTTTTTTCATTATTCCTCCTTGATGACTAGGGAGGACTAAGTAAACAAAAAAACTTGTAGTAATTGACCTGTACTCGAGCTTCAGTCAGGTCAGTTCTCATTGCCAAATCTTCCCGAGTGTAAATATCCGGGTAATGGGTTTCCAGGAATGCCCGTTCCAGTTCTTTTAGCTGTGCGGATGTGAATGTTGTTCGAATCCTTCGCTGTTTTCTTCTTTCCATAGGGTTGTTCCTACCACAAATGGCACCTTTAATTAATATTCCGCTTTCATGGATAAGTGGTCGAGCCGTAGAAATGTTATCTTTAGAATAGATTTTGAATATAAAGATTTCTTTATTAACTTTCAGAGATTTAATTTTTCCTTCAAAAAGAAGGTAACTATCATTACTAAAGAGTTTATCAGTAATAATTCATTATCTATATTTTTTTAGGGCAGAAGATTAAAAAGGGAAAGGAATTTAAGAATTGTCAATGGTGGTATTTATTACCAACAAGTGAAGATCCTTGTATGCCGGCCATTAAGCCGGCTGTATTAGCTCGCATTGCATCAGCTGTTGAGAGAAGAGACGTTTGATTTTGATACAGTTTGTACTGAAGTCCTTAAATTTTATGGATTACTACACATTTTTATTGGTAAATCAACAGTTAAACGATCTTGCAATTTGAATAAATTTATTAATTTTAATTTGACCCAATTAAAAAATGCATAGAATCCATGAACTTCTTGGGTGCTTCACTCAGGACGTATGTTATTTCAAAATTTCAAAACACATCATGACAATCTTTGATTAATAAGCTCATCGGAAATAAGAATCCGTAAATTTCTATGTCCTAAGAATTGCACAAAATTCTTTATCTTAAGAATAAAGCTCTGAATATTCCCGATTTAAAGAGAAGTAAATTGTGAAAGGATGAGCTAACAAATGTTAAGTATGACCTTTAAAAAGATGTGGTATCAAAAATCAACATTATTTTGATTACCACATCTTTTTAACCTTTCAGGTTGTTCATCTTTCATTTCCAACCATATTTCTTTTTGATCAATTCAAAAATCATGCTTAACTTCTATTAACTCATTTCATCGAGTAATTTATTTTCTTCACGAATCATACGCCATGTTTAATTCATAATGCTTTTGAAAAATTGTAGTAAAACGAAAGCTATTTTGTTCTAGAAAGGAATACATTTAAAAGTTTAATATATAAAACGGATTGCAATGTTTATTTCTAAACGTAAAAATGTTCGAATTCGCTTAAGTACTTTTAACTCTTAGTTCTAGAAAGATTATTTATAAAGGGTTAGAAAATAATAACAATTTAAGGTTAAAAGTATAATTTTCTTTGAAACGTATTTAATTAAGTAAGAATGATCTAATTTTATCCGCCATATTTCTGACCATAAATAATTGTAGAAACCTTTTCATGATCACAACATACAGTATTTTCGTTTATTACCATTAATTCTAAGATATGAAAAGATAACGAGGATAGTTTGAATTAAATCTTAAAAATTGATACTTTTTGAAAAAAAAAAACGAGAGAGAGAAAGAATTCAATTTTTAACAAAGAGAAAATTTTTTCAATCATTGAAATCTTTTGAAAAAAAAAGAAAAAAAAATGAACATTGTGATGTCATAATCATTTCGTTTTATATCATTTCCAAAACATACGCACACATCCAAACAACAAATTTCTAAGAGTTGAATCCGTCAAACCGGAAAGTAAACTACCTGTTTGTAGGAAAGCTTGTAAAGAATCGGTTGTACGATAGGGTTGTGCAGCAGCTGCATTAGTAATTGTCTTTGTTGTAGAACTGGTTTGTACCGAAGTTTGTAACATCGACTGATGATTCCCAACGGTTAGATGTCTGGTAAGTTAGAAAATACTAATCCGGATTTTGCATTCAGTTTTACCAATTTGTATTTTATGATTCGGAAAATAAGATTTTCTTTTTTTTTGCTATATGAGTAAATTTTTGAATTATTCTTGGAATCCTCATTTGCATAAAAAGCAGGATTTGTTCACCTCGTATTTCCTGCCAGTTGTCCATATGAGCTAGCATATTGTTCATAGAGTTGCTGTTGTTGCTGCTGTTGAAGCGTATTACTGTATGCTGTAGCCATTGTTGATCCATTTGTATTTGCTGCTGTTGTAAAATTTAAATTTGGATTTAAACTAAATGCATCAAAGGTATTTCGGTCATAACCAGTTGTTGTTACCGGAGCTGATGTAAAATAGCTACCATAATCTACCATATTCATCCTAAAAATTTATTTATAACTATTTTTAAATAATATTACGAATTTTATTTATACCTCTAAAAATATACCAATCTTACAACAAACAAAAAATAACTGAAAAGAATGAAAAAAAAAAAAAAAAAAACAAAAAGCAAAAACTTCACGTGAACAAAAGATATTGTTACAGGCATTTTGAAAAAGATTTCTGAAAAAAAAAGAGAAAGAAAAAAATTCTTTTTTAAAGGAATTTTAAGAAATTTCCGGACAAATTACTTAAAGTGCATGTGTATGGACGTATCAATTTTTTTGCATCTCTAATATTTCATATTATATTTAACGATCAAATTTATATCTTCCAATTAACCTGTTAAAAGTTCATTATTAATTAATTTTAGACACATTCCTTATCATTACCGTATGTTTTAGATTACTATATTTTAATCAAAATTTAATCTATTGACGTGCTCTAAAATTGCTTAGTTTAATTTCGTTATAATTTTATGAATACATTAAAATTGACGCATTATGGTACAAGTCATTACTATATGCATATCATAGCAATACACGGTAATATGAATTATAACAATATGTTAGAATTCTTACATTACCGTAATGCAATACACTATCCTGGTGGTAAAGACTTATTTAAGTTAATTTAAATCTAGTAATTGTAATTACTGAAATTTATCATGTTCAAATAAAGGAATAAATGGAAGGAAATAAAGTAAAATGAAGCTAATAAATAATATAATCCATATCAGGATTGGAAAAATCAATCAAATCCATGAAACCGATTAGCCTCAAACAATGAAATCATCATCTGAGAATTTGGTTTAGAGTATTTATTCAACAAAAATTCTGAACATCAATGCTAGTAGTCATTGCTCCACCCTCAATTAAGCTTAATGGATCCTTTTTCATCCAACCAAACCAATATATTTGGCTCATTTCGTTCCTTTTCTTGCTCTTCACATCTGGCCAAATATTATGGCTAATTACGGTAAACTCTAAACTTCCAAATATATTTATATTTTGTTTTTCTTTTTTCCTCGTTCCTCCTCCCACCATCCTTTTTCTTCTTCCTTTCTTTAACATATAAAAAAGAGAAAACGATACGAGAGGTATTTTTTGATTGATAGAAATCCAAAAAAAGGAATGATTTAAGTTACTTGAAGTTTGACTAACCGTAAAATTAGAGGAAAATAAAAATAAATAATTAATCTGGAATCAGGGAAAGAAAGTATATTTTGTTATTTCAAGGAATATCGCATCTACAATATTCACAAAAATATCACTGTTATCAGTCGATTGATTAGCTAATGATTAAAATTTTTTTCCTTTGCATGGCTTAAATTTTTAATTAACAGTATTTTTGTATGAATTTGCAAAATGATTTGCAAAATGAAGAAAAAATCTTTCAATTAGAATTTGAATAATAAATCTGCGGGTCCAATCTAAGCCATCATCTGGAAACCAAACATATTATTATCATCTACTGCTACTTTTAATACGTTAATTCGTCAAATATTAAAATTTGATTTTTGTGGCACAACAGCAATTAAAAGTTTAATAGGTTGGCCAAAACCAAAGCTAGCAATATTTGCTTAGGATAATTCATTTATCAAAGGTTTCTCTGTTTTTCATCGAAGGATTCTTCTTTCGTAATCAAAAAATAATACTTATGCAAAATTAAAAGCATCCAAACATTTAGAAAATTCAAAAGGTTCCGTAGAATTTTTTATCTTTTACATAAGATATTTCAACACTTTTTGCTTTAAAATACTCTTTTTATTTTCACAATCTCAATTAGATTTTCACTTTTTAATGTTTGATTTATCATTGTCATCCAGAAAGCTAAGATAAATTGGTTGACCGTTGTCCAGCAGACATGAATAAGATGACCAATATTTAGGATGAAATGATGATCAGGCATTTATCCGGAAAATGATATTATAGGGATATAAAGCTTGGAAGCTCTGTTCTAATTTTGGGGAGGATAAGAAATGTGTCGATCCATGGAAAGCTCTTTACCTTATTAGTAACGATCTTTGTTGGCTAGCAATCAGCAACTGCTCTCTAATGCTAAATATTATTCAGTCTGGAAAAGTGGTAGAATCTCAGTCCTATCGTAATCCGAAAATTTGATCCAATTTAAGCTTATATTGAATTCACCAAAGCTTAAATGAAAAATTGTAGGAAAAAAGAAGGGAAGAAAAGCAATACTTTTGTGTAAAATTGATTTTTATTTTTCTCTATAAAATTTAACTAGAGTTAGTGAAGAAATACGGAATATGCATCAGCAGCACCCTTGCATAAATATTTACTATGAAGAAAATTGAATTGTTAATTTTGACAAAAGCTTGGAAATATTTGTTAATCATATCGTAATTAAGCCATTAAGAAAAATAAACAGATGCATCGCTGTGATTGTTACGCTATTTAATAGATTAGTTGCATAGGAAGCATCCACTTGACCTTTAACCCCAGTACTCCAGTAGTATTAATAGTCGTCCTAGTGCGGAAATGAATTAATTAATGGGAACTAATTTACAACAATTTGCATCTTCTTGCAATATTCCGATTTTTTTCCAGGTTGCGCGAAAATCTGCTATGATTTAACTTAATTATCAAAATACACGAAATTATTAATATGCAGTGATTTATTGTGTGCCTTTTACCTTTGATATGGTCAATGATTTAAGAGATCAAAAGTTTATTTAATTTGCCTCCTTCTGTCTATTAATTATCTGAGCAACATTCTATACCTCTTTTTTTATTCATATTTCAATACTACAGTAAATGACTTATTTCATTATTTCTTTAAATAATTGGTTACTTAATTTGAAACCTTAGGATTTATATAGTTATATTATTTTTATGTTATTACAAATGCAACCGTTAATAGAAATATTTTTGTCATTCGCCTTCTTTATTCATACTAATTGAAATTCACAAGGCATCACTTAATTATTTACATAAATGGTTAATTCAGCGTACTTAAACACTCAATTACTTAATTTCAACTGTTGAAAGCAACTCATTGATCTCTTACTTTTCTCATTTATATCTATTTTATACTACTGCAATAAAGTCTACCATGGTACCGTGATACCAGTCCTTAATCAGGTTGATTAATATCAAATCCCAAAAACCGCAATTAATTGTAGTATTTCCATAGCCTATTTAGTGTCTTATTATACTGTATTATTTCTGCAAGATTAACAAGTTTACAGTAAGCCATTTGGCATGCTTCTTCAGCAGTACCGATAATACGATACTACCCAATCCAATGGATTACAGTAACACCACCACGCTGACAGCAACTTGACAGGCCTACCACAACCAAAATGCGTTTTGCAACGATTTGTCGAATTGTATCACTTTGATAATGGTATGATGAAAATACAATATTGATGTTTCCGAATTTATTCTAATCATTGAATGGTAAAATCCTTTTCCTTTCTTTGATATCTGAGGAAGAGATTGTCCTCGAAGGTATTTTATCAAATTTAATGAGTTATCAACTAATCATCATCTTTATCATTGTTATCAGTCAAGGTAATGAGAGCACGTTATAGGTATAATTATTCGTCCCAATACCATCAATGGATACTAACAAGCATTATACAGCTAAATTGTTAATAAATAAGCCAAATAATTAGTAGGAACTATGAGACATTCTCTCCATACCTTCTCCTGCTGAAAATCTCTTGAATTCCAAATTTAAAAGCAATTGTTCCACTACTAATTAGCTACTTGGTCTGTAATGAGCTGCTTGGTATTTCGCGACTAACTGAAATAATCCTTATGTTCTCTCGTTTTCCATGCGATTCAGATTTTTATTTTCTGTTCTTTTCAAGTTTTATTTCTAAGTTTTAATTTATGCGTGTCATTAGACTTAGAATTAAAGGTTTATCAATGAAAAGTTGGATAAATTTGTAATTAGGGATAAATTTGTAAGTAAATGGATGAACTTTTTTTCAAAATTTAGTTAGAAGAGTATGGGTGGATTATTATTTTAATGCATCCTTTATTCATAAATTGAACACATTTTAGAGTGTCACCTAAGAATACCTCAGGGAAGAATTTTAAGATGTTGTCACACCATCTACAAATGTGTAAGAGTATTAACTGAAAATATAGCGATAGCATTTAAAAATATTTGAGGGTGCTAACTGAAAATACGGAGATATTGTCTGAAAGTATTTAAAGGTGCTAATTGTTAGATGATGATTTTATCAACTGTATGAGCTAGTTAAGCTCTTTTGTTAATACCTAATGTACCATTTCAATAACGCAATTAAATTCTTTTGTTGAGTGAGACAGTTTCAATTGTTTGTTTTTTCTTCTTAAAATTTGAATGTATAATTAATATGAAATGAATTTCAGAGTGGCTGAAAAATAGGCAAGATACTGAATTCGGTGGAAAGGTGTAATGGGAACTAATAATTTAAGGTTGGTTGAATGTATGTTGAAATTTATGTCTTATATTGAATAATTAATTATTGAAAACTTAACCAAGAAGTAGGAGTTAAAATTGGGATTTCATAAATTCATCATATTTTGATATGCATTCACTATGACTTCAGCATACAATCTAGAAGTTACCAAATACTAATATAATCGTTATCATTTTGCGAAATTTAGATGGTATCTTTCAAAATGTGACCAGTGCTACACCATTATTTTCATTTGTTAGTGACTTAATTAGTCGTTTTCCTACGTATATAGGACCTATCAGTTATTCCTTGTTCAGTTATTTCCATGGTACTTATGTTCACCGCACGAATTAACTTTTAGGATAGCAGTAGATATTGTCTTGTACCATTTTTGTGCCGATAGAATCTTATTATTTTTTAATGTCTCTTCAGTTCTGTCACTATCATTATTCTCAATTGCTACTACTTTTAGAGATTTGATAGTTTTTATATTTTTGTTTCTTTCCAAGTACCTCATGTAGTGGAGATCCGAACTATGCCATGTATTTGAGATTCTCGGAAAATGTGGCTATTTCTCCATTGATAACAAAAGTTTCATTTGTTCCTCGTAGATGGTAATTTTTTTCATATCTCAGGAGGGCAAAAACGCGTCGCGGGAAGCGATTTTTGGAAAATCGTCAGCCAAAAGTTATCGAGAACGATAAAACAGCTATAATCGTGAAAGGTGGTAAAACAAACCAAACAGTTACTGATGCTTTAGCTGATCTTTATGCTTTGAAAAAGCCATTGGCTATGCGCATGAAAAGGTCTGACCATAATCATAATCGTTTTTTCGCTGTTCAAGATTTATAATACAGTTTTTCATTCTGGGCATTCATAATTTGCTGGATGAGTGTGGACATCAATAGGTAAATGCATGTAGCATGACAAGTTGGTATTCTGTTATTTTCAGGCGTAATCCAATCTATCCATTTGAAAATGATATTGAATTGGAGAGTTTTGCGATGAAATATGATACATCGTTATTTTTGTTTGGCTCAAATTCAAAAAAACACAAGAACAGTTTGGTTATGGGACGTATGTATGACTGTCATGTACTCGATATGGTTGAATTACAGATTGAAAATTTTGTTAAATCTGCAGCTTTTGATGTCAGTTTTGTTATAGAAATTTGAAATAGAAGCATACTTTATTTGAGGGTTTTATTAGATTGAGGATTTGGTGAAGTATGATATAACTCGAACGAAGTTTTCGAAAGCCGAAGGCTTTACAGTAATTGCTATTCTGTTAACACTAGAATCTAAGCAGGAGGTAATGATCAGATTAGCTTGGCTTTAAAAACTTTCGTGATGCCGATAGCATCGCTTATGAGAATTAAAATAAAATATCTAATCACTACTATTAATTCCTACAAGCGACGCTACAAACATCTCAACAACCTTTGAAACAAAATTGACGCTTTACAGAATTCTTATGAGCAGTTTTTTACAACCATAAGGCCGATAAGTCAGTTGATGAATACTTAATATTTGTTTCAATTAGTAATTTACGCTTGGGCTCAGATTTGAAAATTTTATTCGTAAAATTCGAGAAATTGTATTTGCTTTGTCTGATTCGAGAAAAAGTAATGTTTAACAGCTTAAAAATGACATTTTTCCTGTCTTTTTTTCTTTAATCTTTCCTCCGTTCTAAAGACATATCAAATAAAAATGCATAATATTTCAGTCAGCTAAAGTATCTTTTGGTTGTAAACCTTGCATAATTTTGCAAGGAACCGAATTTGAAAAGGATGAATCGATGAAACGTATTGGTAATTTGATGGTCGATTGGTTTCGTGGTGCAGTAATTGAGAACATACGCTTGCAAGGATTGGAACTTGTTATTTCGTTGACTGCTCTTGAGCAGAAAATTTATCTTCGAGTATACAGGTACATGTAGTAAATTGATGAATTTCCCTTCATATTTCAGGCATTTTTTTTCTTTTTTTGTTATAAAAAAGCTGATTTCGTTGGATGGAAAATAATTGTCAGAAACTATTTGATGAGTGTTTTGCTAAATTATATGAAGAAAATAGGTAAATATGTTGATTCGATCGGCTTAGAAATGACAAATTTTAGATGAAAGGTGGGAGAGACGATTTAATATGGACTAATCATCAAAATGATCAGATTCAGTTACGCAATAGTCACATTTTTATGAGACTTACTGCTGGATGAGGATTATTTACTGTAACTGTTGAGTAATTAGATTACTGAATAAAGTTTTTTTTTTTTGAAATTTAGGACTTGTTTAAAGAAGTCAACGGGTACATCGCCAAGAGTAGAACTTGTTGAAATTGGACCACGAATTGATTTTTCGGTGCATCGGAATAAATTTGCCAGTGAAAGTCTTTTCCGAGAAGCAATGAAACAGCCGAAACAAATCTTGGTAAAAATTTTGAACTAATTCAACTAGCTTATTACCGGTTTCGGTTATCATCTTATGAGAAGTGATATAGTTTGGAATGGAGGAAGACTTTAATACTTTTTTCCTCCTGCAGCAAATAAGATCGACCAAAAAGTAACTACCAAATAAATTCCATTTTTACGGTTCTGCTATAAATTCCATTTTAGTTCGTATGAAATGAAAAAAAGGTTTTTCATGACTAGATTTTTCGTTTTTGGAGACAGCACTGACGAAAAAGGAAAATCAGAGCTGTTTTCCTAAATTTTTATTTAAACTCTTATTTTTCAGGCTAAAAAACGAAAAAATACATCGACGGATGTGTTTGGCACTGAGCTTGGACGTATTCATGTCGGTAAACAGAACATTGATAGCATGCAGACAAAGAAAATGAAGGCTTTACGAGGAAACAAGAATAAAGAAGATGCAGCAAGCAGATGATCTTAATGAGAATTGAGGGACAACTTTGTCTGGGAATGAAACTTGGAGTATATTTTCTGTTATAAGTGACACAGTTGAGGAGAGGTGAACAAAGTGGTGAGTGACTGGAGGGTTGCAAATTTTTTTCAAGGTTCAAATCAGATTTCTGCCTTAGAGAAAAGATGAAATCGTCCAAAATTTCTGAAAACTGAAAGCTTGTCAGGAAAAGTACGGAATGAAAATCTCTTCTTAGTTGCAAGTTTGAGCGGGAAAAAATAAGTAATAATCGAACTTACTGAACTTTACTAATCAGTGTTCATATTTTCTACAATTCCTCTTTCCCTCCGATGAATCATTTTCATTTTGTCTTTTTGATGGGTGCCTATAATTTTTATTGATTTTCCTGGTTAATCATTCTCTGAATATTACCTTTCCACTGTCGGATGTCTGCAATTTCACCAATTCTTCTGCTGAATCATTCTACAAAAAAAGTGTCTTTTTGCTGTATATACATTACTATCAATACTTTCCAGATGAATAGCTCTGTCAGAAGTATCTTTCCATTTTTTCTTGTTATTTTTTCGTTGAAAAATTTTAAATCGTGCGAAATTTATCGCAAAACCAAAGCAATCCGTTTTTCGTTGATTTCGTGTGAATAATTCTCAAATGCTTCTGAGTTGAAAAATTGGAAAAAATTTTTAATGATTATATACAGCTGATGTGAATAAAACTTCCAAAGCTGTTGAAAGAATCACCAAGCATTACTGTTCCATTACGAAAATTTTATAGGATAGTTTACCGTAGCTCTATGTCGCCTTCTGATCAATTATAGGATTTAAATGGAGAATGCTGCAAATATAGGCTTACCAGATTATGCCATATTTAGTATTTTCTTTAAAAAAGAATCCATCTTTTGAATTTGTATCAGAGGCATTGTAAGAGAAAGGAAGGTGGATCATTATGACGATTTTATCAAGTAATGGAATCTTTCGAGCGCCTTCCTTAAATATTCCAATTGACTTGTTTGGAGCTGAAAAAAAACCAACTATGTAAATTTCACACAGAATTTTAGTAGATTGAAACAAGAGTTTATGAGGGAAACAATCGTCATGAAAATTTTTATGTCGTTCACTTTATCATTCTATCATGTAACTCCTAAGAGACAATATATTAAACTACAGTGTAAATTATGTTCCAATAACTATATTACCTGCGGTGGATCTCGCGCTACTCGCCGATTATTATTTTTACCATATATTACGGTGTTTTCTGGTAGCTCTTCTCGTAGCATTGCCATACAATTAGTACCAATAAAGCAACCTCGAGTAACCGTTGTATTTGGACCGACCTGACATCGTACACCAAAAACATTGTTGTCGCCAATCTTTGGAGCATGAACAACTGAAAACAATATAATAAAGTCGGCAATCAGTTCTGGAACTTCAGAAAAAAAAACGGCCAGGATGTACCTTTTATTTGAAAATTTCACTCACCGGATCCAATTTCGAAAACATTGTCACGACCAATTAGAAGGGTTTCGCCATTTTCGTTCCTGAAACATATTTATTTAAGAAAGAATGGAAAAAGCTAAAGGAAAAATTCCCTCCGATGTTTGTAAGTTTTTCAGAATATTCGAATAGTTTAAATTCGCTCACAAGTTTTCAATAACGCAAGTCTCCTCAATGTTATTATTTTCTCCGATAATAATAGGTCCATTTGTAGCGCGTATAACGGCTGTAGGATGAACAACGGTTCCTAAATATGTTTGAATTATCGACTTCACCTTTAAAAAAATCGGAATTCTGATCAACAGATTGTAATGGCTACTTTAAAAAGAAAAGTTGGATTTCAATAGCAGATAAAAATTATTTTTTGGAAAATCCCTAAAATGCTTCGGAAAATCTTCCAGAAGACTCCAACAATCGATGTACAAATGAAGGGTTAAGTGATATCTTATTTGTTTTCGCATGCAGGAAGAAATATATTACGCTACAAAATAACATTTCAGATATAACAAAAAAGCATTAGATCATTATGTTCTACTCTTTCAAAAATAGAGAAATTTTTCCAACATATATAGAATATATAGTACTATCATCAGCATCAATATTACTTAAGATGGAAATCACGTAAGCTAAGTTGTATAGCATTTACGAAGGGAAGCTACGAAAGTATTCATAAAAAAACATACTAAAGATACCTGAACCGATTGTTACATCCCCTTCCAGAATTGCTTCCTTACATACAACAGCATCTGATGCTATCATAAATCTGTAATAAAATTTCAATACATTTGATTGTAATCTGTTTCCGAACTATGTTCAATGAAAATGGGGGAAAAGAATGGGGTATCTGTACAGTTGTTCTCCAATTTTCCCTCAGATCAGAAAAAAAGTACGTTTACTACAAAAAAAAAAAAAAAAAAAAAAACACCATTTCCTTCCTTTCAAATTTGTATTCTTTTTAAAAATAAGATAAAGACACTTATTAAATAAGTGTGGAAATTCACTCGAATTTCGAGAATTTGGTTTTCAAGAAGAAAAAGAAAAACTTACTTATTCTCAACAGTCATTCTGAAATACACTTAAAGTATAACCGGAACGAACATTACGAGATAATCATACAAATTCTGTAAATATATCATAAATAAACAAGTCTCAGGCCAATTTCCACGCATACAATGTGATCCACAACCTATTTCTCAAGATTCTCTGACAGAAGGACGATCAAACCACCGTAATTCCCAATCACCCGTAATCATTACCGGAAATAACCGATCAGGCAACAGGTTAAATAGACGGCAATAATTTACGGCCACGGCCCGTAGCAGATAAAAAGATGACCCATCCTCCGGAAATACGGTCTAAGCCGGAAATTGGGATGGATGTGATTTCTCGGTGTATTGGTTGTATAAGTATTACATCAGAAATTAATCCAATTAACTTCTGAAGCTAATTGGACTTCATTGCAATACTTGATAGACGTACCGATTATTAAAATAATATTTATATACGTAATTGAATGACAGACATTGTTGGCATTACAATCTTTTTATAGATGATAAATAATACATCTTCTCAAAATAAGTCCCAATGTTGATATAAGACTTGATCTATTACCGGCTGATCGTAGAAAACACTTTCCTCACTTTAATTTAAAATTTCAACTCCAAAATTTCATATATTCCTTACCTAACAATCTGTGCATCCAATTTTTCCTGAAATTTTTTATGTTCGCATTCTTAAAACTCTTCCTAATCTTTTCCCGCAATTTTTATTTCTCCGAAACTTTATAAAAATGACTGATATACTCTTGACACTTTTAATACATTAGATACAAGATTTACTCAGAGATCACATTTCATAGCTATGATTGCTTAATTTTATTACAATAATTGTTGTGATTTCTTTTTTTCCCTCAATATAATTTCTGCATTTATCCATTGTTGATAGAAGAAATTTCATGAGAGAATGCTAAAAGATATAATGAAACTTAAATTAACTTGAAATTAAAAATCGACAAAATTAAAAAAAAAAAAAAAAAAAAACGAAAAGTAGCGGAAATCAAACTTTCGCATTTCTATGACATATACAGTATAAGTACATAACGAAATTTGAAGCACTTACTATCTACGAAAAATATCATTTTGTTTACACTACTACATATGATGAGAAACCATAGTAGTAAGAAAATTAAAAGTATGAGATGACTAAAATTTAAGTAACTTAATCAAAATTCCAAAAAATCAAAAATCGTATCTCTTTTCGATGAATCACCGAAATATAAAACATTCAGTATGCATAGTTTACAGCCAAAAACAAAATAGATGTGGAAGTTAATTTGCCGTATATTTTATAGATCAAAGTAACATCTCCCAAGTTGCTTACATTAAATTGGTGCGCAATAAAATGTAATGATGAAAGATGATGTTATCATATCAATTAAATCATTAATGCACGACAATGCAAGGGTGAAGTAATCGAAAGATTTTTTTGATATTTAGAATATTAATATTCACAAAATTTGTGTAGTATAAGGTAAATATATAAAATATATTTCGATAACACGTCGTTTCGCTAATTCTTGATATCTTTGTTATTAATCAAACTGCTTGAATCATCATTGACAAGGTGCGCATACAGGATGACTTTTTCCAGTGAGGAGTTGTATTTTTAATTAGGTTTAACGATTGTAAAACAAAGAGAAAAACTGTACATTTCGATAAAACGACTTCTTATTTAATAAAACACTTTCGATAAAACGTTTTATTTACGAAGAAAATATTTAATAACTACAGAAGCATAAATCAACTGAAGGAATATTCCCATTCGTTATTGCAAATTATAGCACAGTGATCAAGTTATCGACTCAGATCGCAGTTTTCATCGATGGCTGATTCGTTCTGCTGTACTTTTCAATGGTTTCACTCTCATCAGGTAGAAGAGGCGTCTCATTATGCTACTCATCTGTTTTCAAAATATTTACTCGTGATGAAACCTCAAACAGATACATTAGTAACGATGATAGTGCAGGAAAATTCTTCTAAGACATAATCCCCTTGTTAGAAGGATTTTTAGACGTTTCTTTAGTGATGTCCAAACATGAATTTGATGTAGTATGTAAAGATAAGACACATGATAAGATTATTATTAATATCTCATCATACATCATAAGCTACCAATAATAACCCATATGGAAACAAACATGAATGATCATGGATGATAAGAAGTGTCAAACTAATAGAAGAGACATTTTCAGAGCTTAAGTTGGAAATGTCTCTAAATAAAGCTTTTGTAGACAACACGAGTCTCAAATTTACGAGAGAAAAATTGGAAGTACCTCAGTGGAAATCAATCACGAAGTCCCTTTAAGTAAGCTTCGATTGAGCGAGCGAAATCGCTGCTACATTGGTAAACTGCTTCACGCACTTTTGGATCGCTGTATAATCTTCTCAAAGCATTATCGTTAAAACTTAGTGCCTGACAAATAATAATTATTAAATCAAAAAGAATTTCTGAACACTGTTTATCCTGACAAAAAACAAAAATAAACCTATAATAAACATGAGAAACGTGATACATTCACTAGAAGGTGATATGAAACCCAGTGTCACAAACTGTATCATTTATAAAATTCTAGCCACTAATTCCATGAAATAATAACTGACAAAATAACGCAAAACTCACGTGTGAAAAATCAATTTCACGTGAATTAATGCTACTTTCGGTTAATGTGTTGTTGAAATGCTCGGGATTATCGTCAACCGACGGATTTTCCCATAAAAATCTTGTTGCATCATAATCCCTCATTAACGGAATCATCGTTTGTTTTACAAGACACCAGTGCACATTATACCGCTTTTCCAACGATGCAAACTTTTTATGAGGTCTAAAAAGAAGTAGTAAATAAAACTGTCCGTAATCGATGGCCTATCGAGAATATTTCAACTTTTCCATGCTTTCAATAGGTTTTCAAACTATTTCTGTGCTTTCGACCATGAATAAAAACCTCCCAATGAATGTCTTTTCAGGCACGTTCAGCTTAAGAAATGTGGAGAAAACTAAACCAATTGACCAACCTCGATACCCAGACGTCATATAAAAATTCAGCCCTCAGTTCAGGACATTGGAAAAAAATGCCCACTTCACCAAAATCATCTGAATAACCGATTACGTGCTCACAATTTCTATTTATTCCATTTGGAAAATACAAACGTGTCATCACCTGAAAATTATAAACGGAATCAAAATGCAAAAATTACCGATTACCAAAGGAATAAACGTAAACTATCATATAACACATAACACAAACATGATGTTATGTTATTCCATCGATAATTACATGTATCAGTCCAACTAACTACAAGTGTGGTAAATGTTGAAAAAACCAGACATTAAACAAATACTACCTGTACATTTCCACGTAATGTAACCAATGTTTGTAGAACGGGTTCAATTTTTTCACGATAAACAACTACATCACCATGTTCCACTTCCATCTGAATCCAATCACCAACTTTTAAATACTGTGATGATATTGGTGCTACATCTTGGAAGACGAGTTCTTTTTCTTGATGAACATTAAGTGGCCAAACAGTAATTAAATTGCCCAACGTCCGGGTAATAATTCCTTTTTGGGTATTGCTTGTGATGAAATCGTTACTCATTATTCATATATTATTTGTGTTTATTGTTATGGTAATCTGAAATTTTTAACTATAAGATGGAGCGAACACAACAATTTGCAATTAATGAAGGAAAAAATTAAGATCGAATTACGAAGGGCAAAGGTCAACAACATTTACACCTTCACATCACTCTCTAAACTTCTACATCACTCTAGCCCACCAATAAAAATAACTTAATCATTTTTCATCACATACTATGACATTATGCAACACTTAAATCCTTCCGTAAATCTCACAACATCCAGAATTCCGGATAACCAATGCTTAGGAAGTATTTCAATAAATTCATTAATATAGTATCTATTTTGAGTAAATTTGAAAGAAAAAGAAATCACCTGAGAAGGTTGAAAATTGAACTGAATTTTTCCGAAGGTTAGTTTAATTTTTTCTTTTTTTTGTTAATTCTATTGCTACAATAGACAAAGTAGAAATATTCACTATAAGCATTTTATTGATTAAATAATTTTTGAAAATTTAATTTTCATACTTAAAGAAAATAATTAATTTATTGTTTATTTATTTGTCGAGCATTTCGGAAAAATTTGCTTAATACTTCAAGAATTTGAATTAATCATTGTGAAAAAAGAAGAAACAATGAATAATTTATTGATTTGTTACAATTGATCCTCAGAGATTCTATTTTTCAATAAATTTCAATATTTGAATCCTTCCAAAAAAGAATAAAATTCTAGTCAAAAAAAGGCGCTACAATATATTAAATTTTCAATATCTAAATTTGGATCAATGCAAATTTTGCAAAATTATTCATAGTGAAAGAATTATTCTAAAAAAATTTGTATTAATAATGCTTTTTAAATCATAAATCTTGCATAAAATAATGTATGCTTTATTATGTACACATATAAAAAAAATTATAGGAAAATATAATTCTATTAAAATTATCGATGGATTTAATTTTTTTGTTATGGAATCATTTTTTTCTTTTTTTTAGTCATTCATTGAATAATTTTTTATAACAATTTTATCTTTCTGTTTTTGATATCAAATTTGTTACTTCCTTCGCTCTCTCTCTCTCTCTCTCTCCCTTCGTCTTTCCTTTTTTACCCATCAATAGCTCACAGTTATTTATTTATCCTACAGTTAGCCATTTAGCTATTTATTTTTATATTACATTCATTCGGGAAAATTTGCAAAATTTATTTTTTTCTATTTCATCAGTAAGCTAAAAAAAATTTTAATCATAGCGTTTTTCTTATTAAATACTGCGAAATTAATTTAATCGTAATTTTACACGTCATAATTAACCATTTTCCATTGAAGAGAAGTTGCTTCTTCATTGTATTTAATTACTGGGAGGAAATTTCTTCATTGGATGAAACTGACAGAGTCTTTATCATTCTCAAACTTCCAGTGATTACTACTATTATTATTATTATTATTATTATTATTATTATTATTATTATTGTCACTTATTATTATTATTTATTATTATTATTATTATTATTATTATTATTATTATTATTATTATTATTATTATTATTATCATTATTATTATTATTATTATTATTATTATTATTATTATTATTATTATTATTATTATTAT
>JABVXV010000313.1:0-72300 GCA_013365325.1 Dipetalonema caudispina | reverse complement strand
GTATTTCAAAGATAATTGGGCTCATTACTGTTAGTATTAAGAAAGAAGATGCGAAACAACTGTAGAGCTTACTTTTTATAGTTTCATCCAGAGAGCAATGTACTTTAGAATAAATTTTGCATCAATTTTCCTTATCATTTCTTTATTAGTGTAATATCATTTCAGCGTCATCGACTGTAATTATTGGAAGCACTTCCAATTTCTACCATAGTCATTCATTGGCTACGAGAGGATCACATTTGTTAGCAAAGATCAGCGCTTTGCTTTCTCTTTTAGTATATAAACTTAACGTACTTATGTATTATTATATTATTATAATAGTATCATTGTGTGACAATTAGTAGTAATTAGTATTATCACGAAACTTTCTTTTATACTTTTTTTTTTATATCTTTTGAAAAACCAACGATAATGCTGAATATTGAGGTAGACATTACTTAAAAAGGAAATGAATAAAAAACCTAACCATTGCATTTGATGATTTTATATTTAAATATGCAAGCAAAATAATAATCAAATGTCAGTTTCAGTATATTCAACGAATGATGATAAATTGAAACGTTACAGTAATTATCAAAGTAATTACTTCATTTGTCATTAAGAAATATTTATGCTACTTCTTAGTTATGTCTTTTTTTTTTCTTTGTGATTATCAAAAAGAAAGATAAAAAAAAAAAAAACTCAATTCCAGTATTTCTAATTAACAATTTGAATTCTTCAATAATAGGATAGCTCCAATAATAATTACGTCATCACACATAATGCTATATTAACTGAAATGTGCTTAAATTTCAAATATATTTATGACGTTAACCAAAATTAACACATTTAATACAATTTTATTAAATTTTGAGATCATGTAAAGCTTTCTATGCTTTTTTGATGTCATTGATTTGAAAATTACCTTATTATCAATTTTTTTCAGCAAAATATCTGCAATGAGAATGATTATTTTTGACAAAAACGTATAATGTGTGATACATGTACGATCGGCATTCGTACACTTTTCGGGCATGAGCCTTTGATAACGCGGAAATTTTTCAAACTTTATTAGGATACAGTTTATTGTCGTAGCATTTTATCTTCAACGTACTTGACCTAATTCATACTTTCATTGAGTTAATATGACGTAGTTTGTCGTAAACTGTTACAAAAAGTTCTCACATTTTATTTCCAGAAATGTATATGTGATTAGGAGTATCGAATGAATTTGTTTTGCCATTTTAAATGTATCAGATAGTTTTGCTTTATTTTTTAGACGTATCAGATGGATTGGCTTTATCATTTTAGGGACTTTTTCAGAAAAGAAGAATTTTATTTTAAATTTGTTGATAGTTTCTAACTTTTAAATTTGGAATATGTTTGCCAGATTACAACTCTAAACATTCAAATAATCTGATGCAGAAAATATAACCTTTTTTTTCGCAATTCATATATCTTCCACATTTTCATTTTACATAATTACTTTAATGAGTAAAAGATTACAATTTGATTTTGCATTTCTTGCAAGATTAACTTTCCTGCATGCAAGTTTCTTCCTGTTTACAATAATTGTAACAAATTTTGAACTGTGTTAATTAGTTAATTGTAATTACCATACTTTCTCATCCTTTAGTCTATTCTTGTTGTTAAATGTTATAACTCATAAATATATACGATGATCCAAACATATTCTTTTCTTATGCTAATTACACAAATTATTCGGCCAATTCTTCTCATTATTAATTACTAATTTTTTAGAATGATAATAAAGACAAATTAATGTGAACATTTTTCAGGTTCTTTATTAATAAATGAATAAATAAAACAACTCATTTGATAATTTCTCTGATATTTTGTTTACTTGCTTAACATTTATAGCGATAATAATTTAAACACTTGAAAAAGTTGAAAAAAAAAATAATCACTTTAAGAATTTCTCTTCAGTTGATAGCAGCTATAAATTAAATTTTTGAATTTTGAGAAGAAAAAAATCATATCACTAACGACAGGCTAATTTTTTTACTTTAAAATGTTACTGTAAAGCTTAAAGTTTCTGCTGAAACATTGTAAAAATCATTTTGATGATGAATTTATTTCTATAAATTATTCGAAAAATGAAATTTGACAAGAAATTAATAAATGATAAGTAGTAATTTGAATGACAGATATTAATATGATACGGTAATCTTAGAATACGACAGCTTTTTTAAAAAGGAATCACTTATATGAAAGCAAAATATTACTGAGATAATGATTTATCGTTCAATAAAGTAAAAATCTCCAAATATCAAACGTAATAATAATAGCACTAATTATCGTATAATATGATATGACCAATATCAGATATACTTTTATGTCGAAAATATCTACTATTATTGAATAACCATAATTTATATCACAATAAAACAAGTGTATGAATATCGTTTATTTGTTTATTGCTACGGTAACCAATTCTTCTTTGTTAAATTTCTGACAACTTTCAGGAAATATTTGAGAAGTTGTTTCCTGATGTTCATTTCTTGAGAGAAAAAAAAAAAAAAAAGTGAAAAAGAAATTGTTATTTTCCGTGATTTAAGGTATCAATTATTTCCTATTTCTTGAAATTTTCAATAAATATTAAAAGCAATGCATTGAATTAGACAAGATTTTTCGTTTCATACATAAAAGCTGCTGGTGTGGAAATAAAATGCTTAAATGATTTGAAATTTGAAGATAATATTTGAATGGAAAAAGTGCATTGAAGCATGCATTTGCATATACATTCATCGTAATTATCCCTATACCATTGCTACTATTATTAAAATTTAACAAATAAATAAGTAAATAATTAGTGAAAGTTTAGAATAATGGTTACTTTTTTTTAGCTTATTCAACTCAATTGATCATTGTTGGTTCATTTTTGAATTTCTTTTGTTTAATTTTTACTTTTAATTATTTATATTTTTGTAAATTGTTTATACACATACATATATACAATTATAAGTATATTGTTTGAATTAATGAATAAATATATAAATATATATATATATATAGCACTCAAAGAAACCATCGAAATAGTTAATGAGTATTTTAGTCTAATGAAGATTTTTTGTTAAATTCGATTAATAAAAGAAAAAAAAAAATCGTGACAATCCTTTGCATGTAAATGATTTGCAATAAGTATCGTTTTGTTGCTGTATTGGAAATTGATTTCAAGTAAGATTTTCGTCAACAGATTTTCAGCATCAAAATGAACATTTTATCAAAATGGAAAAGTAATTTAAAGAAAAATGCTTAATTGTTAATTTTTAAGTAGAAGAAAAAAAAAAAAAAAAGGAAGTATTGAAGGGAAAATTTTTCTTTATTATTATGACAGCCTTTTCTTTCTTTCTTTCAGATTCAAAATTTTGCTAAAATTAAAAAATATGTCAAAATGAAGCTGCACTTGTCAATCTCTCATCCATTCTACTGATTGATATTATTGCTTCACTTCCCCATATATACTTGGAAATAAATATGCAAAAAAAAAAAAAAAAAAAAAAAAAAAAGTTAAAAAAAATGAAATGTAATTGTTGAAGTCATGTAAGTGACAATTAGATAATAGTGATAATAGTAATATTTATCATACTCTCTTATCTTAACAATGTCATCTGAATAGTGAGTTAAAATGAATGAAATTAGCAAATGAGAGAGAGATAGAGAGAGAGAGAGAGAGAGGGAAAGAAGGGGAAAGAGAGGAAGATAATAGGTAAATATGATATAGTCAATAAAGATTGATATTATGCCAATATTTACTGTTTCTATAAGATTGACGAATATTTTTTTTTTTTTTTTTTCTTTTTAACTTCTATCAAAATGACAACAACAAGAGGAAAAGCATAACAAAGTTGACAAGCATAATAAAGCTTTGTCTAATCAATAACAAATTAAACGGAAAGTTTGAAACGGAATTTAGTCCATTCATATATCCATCATGCCTCTAAAGTAATCATCAACAAACGAAGCAATGAATTGCATATATTCCATCTACTCTTACTAAATTATGGACATCACTTACTATTCATTTCATCTATTAGGCAATAGTTAATGGTCATTTATGACCATTAAATGCAATCATTGAGAGCATTTAAGTTATGTTATCCATCATATACTTACTATATGTTGGTACTAAAATTCTAAAATTTTTTATAATTATATACTGTTTAGCTGTAACTGATTAAGGTAATATGCAAATTTAGTGTAATAAAAAGTTTTTACTGATAACTTAGATGCTTCTCATGTAAGGATTTTCAGAATCTTTAAACTTCCTTGTCGTCTTGTAATAATTTTTCATTTCATTATCATTTCCATAGCATGAATAATTTGAAGAATGAATTGAAGCTGAAGTATTGCTGACTATTATTCAAATTCTTTTGAATCAAATTTCATCCATAATTAGTTGGAGAAAGTTCAAAAATTGAGTAAAATTAATGAAATTTTATTTATTGCCCTTCAACAAGCTTCTCATTTTAAATGTATTAAGTTTACTTCTATAGTCATTGATATAAATAATTAATGATATTAGCCACTTATTTTAATTATAAGTCATATGTTTGTGCCAAACTCGAAAAAAGTAAATTTGCATGAAGATATAAGGGTGTGACAATTTAAGCATACTTGTAAACTTGTTTAAATAATGACAGTTTTGATTTCTATTTATCCATCACAATCCTATACTTCCGTAAATTCTTCAATGCCCTAAAATGGATCTTATTTAACAATTTTGAAATCTTATAAATCTTAAATAGATAGTTCCATTGATTCTAAAATTAGATATATTAGCACTGAATATTCATCATAG
The DNA here is from genome assembly GCA_013365325.1 of Dipetalonema caudispina. NCBI lineage: Eukaryota > Metazoa > Nematoda > Chromadorea > Rhabditida > Onchocercidae > Dipetalonema > Dipetalonema caudispina. The sequence continues at coordinate 67,499 of JABVXV010000313.1, read as the reverse complement.
AAATGTATCATTTTGGAAAATGCTACAATTTTTAAAGATATTCATTTAGTGGAATAATAAAATTTCCATTATACATTTATTATCTTTTTATAGCTCTTATACAAGACTTCATTTCTTATTATTTTCATATGCTTTAGTGAGAATATTACATGGAAAACATATCTAAAAATATCGAGTAATTTAACGAATTTCAATCATTTGATTAATTTTGCAAGTTTCATTTGTTCGATTAATTTTGAAAATTTCAGCTATTCGATTAATTTTATAAATTTGAATCAAATGTAGTATTTATGTAACTACAAATTTTTCTTTTGTCCTTCAAAAATGCTTCACTATTCGAAAAGTCGCATGTGTGTATGTTTTGTGTGTGTGTGTGTGTGTGTGTGTGTGTGTGTGTATGTGTGTACGCTTTTCCAAACCAAATTTGAAGTTGAAATTTTGACGATACTATGTGTAATAATCGACCTCATCTAATAAGATTTTTATCTTACAATATTATACAACGCATACGTCAAATATTCTTTATTGATGAATAACAAAAAGATTTAATTAATATTTGATCGCAGTAAATATTTTCAATCATATCAATCATATCCAATTAATTAATTTTTTTCGCTTCTTTGATTTCTACAGTTTTTTTTTTTCTCATCATTTTTATTCTGATTAGTACAACGTTGGAATAAAATAGCTTTGAAAAGCACATAGGATTTGCAGTAATTTATATTAAAATTAAAAATTGTGAAAATGTTTTGTGAGAAATTTTAGTATGAATCTAATAGCTTCCTCAATTATAAAATAGTAACTTTTCAAGAGGAAGAGAAGTGAAACTGGGAGGTCATAATAAAAGGTTGAAAGTGTCATCTGTGATTAAAGCGAGAAATGGGAAGTATTAGTTCATACAAATTGCTAATTTTACACATTCTAATAAATATTTTATGTAATTTTTATTGTTTTCTATCAGTGAATTGCAAATATTGGAAGATTTTTTCAAAACGTAATCATTTTAATACCGATAAGATTGATCATTTCCGACAATTAGCTATATCTCAAGAAAAATTTGTTTTATTTTTTCCGTCATATAATATTGATTGATCAAAGATTTCGATTAGTATTAATATCACATGAAGAATCTTTCATTTGCAATCTTCGTGAAGAAAATAAATATAATTCAATGTATCAAAATTTTTGCTAAACTTCGTTGAGTGAAATTTGATTTTTTTGATTGGAATATTCCGGGAAATATATTACAAACAAAGTTCGATAATAATTCAAAAAATTTCAAATAAACTAACAAAAGTAAAATTTAGAAATAAGTTTAAAAAATATTTAGGTGTACAGCTTAATGATAAAAATTCTTTGCATTTGTAAAGCATTCTAACAGCAAAATCGCGTTAAGGTGAATAAATATTTCTATTTACATGTACAATTTATTATAAATTTCAATCCCCAAAATTTACATATTAAATAAATGAAACAACGTAATGAATCAATTTTTTAAAAGCTTTCCATTACAATATTACCTTTCTAAAGAATAGTTTTTGTACTCTTTTTGTCTAAATAATATTTTCATGATCATCAGGTACATACACATAATCATCGTATTTCATATATCATCATTTGCCATCATCCGAATTCATTCCTCATTTACAGAATGCATTCTTCACATCAACAGAATGCATTCTTCACCATCCGAATTCATTCCTCATCTACAGAATGCATTCTTCACCATCCGAATTCATTCCTCATCTACAGAATGCATTCATTCTGCATTATCGCAATTCATTTTTCATCGTGCCATTTCATTTTTCAACATCAGAATTCATTCTTCAACAATTACTGTTCTTGTTACGTATGCTTCCTCACTTCTCTCAATCATTCCTTATTTCATACTTTTTGATAATTCTATAAAATGAACATGCACATATATGTATAAACACTTGCATACACATAAAGTACATACTATAGTGAAATTAAAATTTAGAAATTATTCAAGAACATTCTCATCGGAATTAATCATCAGAACCATATAGATGTTGTTCTGAAATTCAACTGATTCTTCAATGTTTCATGTTAAACATGTTTTGATAAAAATTATGTTTATTTATAGTTGAAATCGCAAGCAATTCTTAATAATTATAAACATTTTATCTTTTATATCATTTTTTTTTTTTTTTTAATGTTTATCAGTTTTTAATTTCCACTTACGTTTCCATTTAGAATTCATTGGTACAACAAAGCATTCATTTGTGATAGATGTGATACATCAGCAAAATTGAAAGTTAAACATCAAAAATCAATGAGTGTTAATTATTGTGAAATATTTATTACAACTATAGTGAGACAAATTCGACATAAAAGAACCTGAGATGATTTTGCTTAATTTATTTTAACAGTATTACGATTATCGCACTGATTCGAATGCCATTTAGAATTCAGAAAATTCTACTCTTCAAAAATGAATTCAAAAAATTTGCTAAATTTTTAGATTCTCTTTTCTTTCTTAATTTATAATATCCTAAATTGTGATTTAAAAAAAAAAAAAAAAAAATTATACTAAAAACCGAAAGAAAAAATTTTTGCTATAAAATTTCTAAAAAAAATATACCCTAATAAGATATAGGATATTTATAACAAATCAAGCATTATGTTGTAATTTATGATACTTTTCAAGACTTGACAAATTCGCATATTTCATCTTACCATTAATTTACTGGACTGTTCAAAAGCATCTAAATGGAGAAGGATGTGATGATGCCAAAAAAATTAAAAAAAAAATTGAATGACATACTTTTCATGGTCTATCACAAATGCATTTTGGCTCATTCTTTTCCATTACTTATAGGAAAAAAAAAAAAAATAAAAGCTATATTAAATTAATTTTAGATCATTTAAATATATTATGTATTCGTAATTAAATATAAAAAATACTTATCTTTTATGTTTCTAAAATTTCTATTTATTTAATTTTTCTTTTCTTTTTGTTGCTATTTTGATTTTGTTGCTATTTTGAATTTGGATAAATTGTAAACATTTATTTCTATTCATCTTGAGAGAAAAAAAAAAAAAAAGAAAGTGGCATTACATACCGATACATATATAGCTTTGATATAAAACTCTAAGCTCTAATTCTCTTTTGCTATTTCAGTCGAAAATTTTGAAAGACGGTGGACAACAAGAAAAGGAAGTCAAGTTAGGCTTTGAGAGTGTCACAAAGAGTAAGACTTAGAGTCTACAAATATGTATGCATGGATCGGTCAATTGTCGAAATAGGTCGTATAGGCGTGATATTGCTAAATGATGGGCAATATCGAATGCATCGATCATCATCAACTATTAATATCAATAAGAATAGCGACAACAATAAAATTCTTATTGTATTATTTCTACTTATCATTCAATCAACAATTGTTGGTGAGTTTAAATCTATCATTTATGTATTGAAATTGAATTAAACTATTGCATTAAAATAATTCATTGAATTCAAATATTTTTCCCTTTGCCTAACATATAATCATTTTATGATAGCTTTTGCATTTCTACCATTTTATAATTAAAACAATATTTTGACATAATACTTTTGTACCATAGCGCTAAAAAAATTTTTTTTTTTTAATTATTTAAATTTGAAGGTGTAATGCATGCTTAGATAAATGCTATTATTATCATTAATCATAACTTTTCATTCTAGTTTGAAATTTTTTTTCTTCCTAAACTAATTAGTACTGAAATTTGTATTTTTAGCTCATAGCATGGAGTTAGGTAGGATAGATTTCACAGTGTGCACTATAAGATTTTTCCGGAAAAAAGAATGAATCCGGAAATTCTCTCGATATTCCATGAGGCAATCAGAATAAATAACTTTTATTTGCAAGGCAATAATATTCGATGAATCTTTAAACAATTGCTAACATTTTCATGAAAAATGTAATATTAACTGCCTTATTTATGCATACTTTTTCAGTGTTATAGAAAAAAAGTTTTCCTTTCCAAGGAAAATTTATTTTAAATTTATATTTTCCATTTCATCATTCAATGATACTTTGTATTAGAATTTGCTCAATAAATAAAACAAATTGAAAAATGTATTTTCTGTCCTTTTTGATTATTTCACTTTAATTATGATTAATTTAGTTTAACTCTGAAAATGCAAACAAATATTTTCATGCTATCATTCCATTTTGTTTTAGCAATACTTATCCAACAAATACAAGCAAAATATTGTCTTTGTAATTATATAATTAACATAAATTAATCAAAACATAGCATTATTGTCATAGCAACACAAATGGAATAAATATATTATTATCATTTAGTTAAATTAATTAAAAATAAATGTGCAGTTTTCAATATGACACGTTCATTTTTGATTTATTATATTCTAATTTTAAGATTATTATTTGCAAATTTTTGGTTTTAGCTTATCACTATTAAGATTATATTTTGCAATTACTTTTTACTATTGAAATTATAATTTTAAAAACTTTTGAATGATTAAAAGTTTCATTTTTTGAAAAAAATTCCGCATTTCTTGAAATCATTAATGTGTTTATTTTTACTGTAAAGAACAAAACTTCCCTTTGACCTTTTAAATCGTAAATTATCCGAGAGCTTTTATAAAAGTACCAATTTACAGCTATCACCTGATATTTCCCCGCCTGTTACCGAAAATTCTGCCTCATCATTGATTGCAAATGTCTTATTATGGAAATATTTCGTAGTTTCAACTATCCAAATTCTCTTTTAAAAAATTCACGTGCGATCGTCTAATTTGATTAGATTATAATACTGAATAGAAATATATCAGAATAAGTAATAGTAAATCGAAATAAATAAGAAATATTTTTGGAATAGAATAACATATTATCCTCTTATCAAAATAAATTGTCAAACTAATTTATCTATCTGAATCATAAATCTCTTTTTACTGTAAATTCACCAGGAAATTATTGACATTTTGTTTAATTTATATTATCTCCAATTCAATTACATATTTATTTTTTTGCTTAGTGCAAAAACGTATAACTAATTATTTACTTGAATTTCTATATCTTCTTTGGTTAAATATTCTCACATTTATTTAAAAAAAAAAATTTTCTTTTAAATACTTCAATTCTAATATTACAATATTATGTAATATGAAAGTAATTGTTTGTGATGAACAGAAATTTGGTCATATTCAGAAGAAAATTTTTGTTGGATTTTTATAATTTTGTTTACTAATACATTTATTTTGTTTACCAACAGCAATTATCATCTCATTGACAGTTTCAGGTGTTATTTAAAAAAAAAAAAAATTATTTGTTTACCACATATTTTGCATATTATTCATTCAAAGGAATAGGAAACAATAAATAGAATAAACCAAAAAATATGTAAAATATATGAAGTATAATATAGAAATGGAAATTTATATAATATATGAAATAGATGTAATGATGACTGAAATCTTCCTGATGTGATACCGTAAAGGATAAAATCACAAACATAAATGAATCAATTAAAAGGTAAATTTATAAAATATTCTTTGATTTGTAGAAGGTATATAATTTTTCAGAAATTTTCTTTAGGTAATATATTTGTTATCACTGAGAATGATATTTATTTTATTTTGAAACTTATTTTAATAATTTTTTTTTTCTTTCAATTCTCTTGCAAGAGATTAAGAATAGAATGAAAATGATGAAAGAAAGAAAGAGATGATTGTGAAATGATAATTGTATCAAAGTAGCATATTTTCATTATTAATATCATTTCATCAATTTTGCTATTAATCTCAAAATCATTGAATAAGACTATTTAAAGGACTAGCTTGATTTCCATGAATTAAATTATTAATAGAAATTGAATTTCATTATAATTTCTTCTGCTAATAGTTTCGAAGGAAAAGATGAAATGTTAATTTTTGAGTATTCCATATCTTTGATAAGATTTTAGTACAGTGTTACTGAAAATAATTTTACCTTGAAAGTATTTCATATCAAAGATGAAAATTTCAGTTGATCGCTAAGTTAAATGAGTTTCATTTTATTTCATCGACATTTCGTATTCACATTAAGATATCACCATCTTCTACATATATACGTACACAGACAGACAGACAGACAGACACACACACACACACACATCTAGTCAATTCTATTGTCAGGAGATATTATCAATTTGATGATATCAAAATGATTAAATTTCATTAAATGAAACTTTATAGGCGAAACGACGCTGTAGACGTAAGTACAAAATCTAAACGTATTTGATTGAACAATGAGATTTGAATGTGCTAGATGGATATTTCCGGAAGGAAAAAGTTGATTTCCGGTAGTTAACAGAAAAGGAGTAATTACTGCTATATAAGCATTGGAAAACTTTAATGTGCTTACTATATAAGAATGGAAATTTAGTTGTAGATGTGACTTGAAAGGAATAAATTAGATTTAATGGATCAATCTAAACCAGGAATACAACGATTAAAGTATTGTTGCTTGCTTTTCCTATGAAAAAAATAAGAGGATGATTACTCTCAAAGAATAGACCGAGATTTCTTTGAAGATTGAAGAGAGATGAATTATGCTATAGATAGCATCCAATATTTTCATCCTTATTAATGAATGAATGAATGAATGAGTAGAAAAGTATCGGTATTTAACGAAAGCAAAATTCAAGAATAAACTTTTTACAAATTTATATTTGTAGGCTCATCAATGGATATGTAAAATTTGGTGGCCAATTTTAGGTAAAAAAGATCGATCAGAACATATTTTCTATCAATTGAATTTCTCAATGAAAGGGTAGAAAATTGCAAATTGAAAGAATTTTAAGTTAATTTTATTCCCCAGCAAATATTCTATCATTCTAATACAATCACACAAATGACATCTCTGTTCATGTAAATTAATATAAGTCATAACGATAACCGATCATGAGTGGAATAAAAAGTAGAAAAAGATAAGAATTGTTTGTACTTCATAAAAATAATTTGATGATATTTCATCCTATCTTATCATCTTTTATCAGAAATTCATACAGCAAAAGGTTAACTATTTTCATATCATATCGTTTCTTTTAAAAAATGAAGAAAAGACAAATTAATCGATAAAAAAAAAAAAAAAACTGATTAATTTTATTTCAACATATTGATAAAAAATAAAATTGAAATTTAAGCTAAAACAAATTGTTAAATTAAAATTATTTCTAACAAAGAAAAAAAAAAAAACGAAAGGATAAGATAAAATTAAATGAATAATTTAGAAATAATATCTAAATTTCAATTTATAAAAAAAAAACGAGGAAGTTTTAGAATGTTTAGTTTGTTACGATGGCGCTGATTGTCTACAAACTGATAGTTGCAACGAATGTAATGGTATTGGTTGTATACGAATGAAAAGTTATAATACTGAACATATTCACACTATTGCCTTGACATGTTTACCATATGCAACAAGGTAAAATTATTTATTTTATTTTAAAAATTTATCTCAAATAATAATTATTTATCAATTTTTTTAAAATTACTATTTAAATCAATCAATTGTTAATTTGAACAAAAAATTTCTTTCATTTGATAATTATTACTTACATATATCAGTTATATAGAAAAAAAAAAAAAAAAAAAAAAGTACTTTATTTTATTTTAATGGAAGAAAAATTTCTTCATTAAGATCCATTATTTTTCAACCAAAATGTTTTGAAAGTTTAATATGCAAACGATTAAATTAATTATTGATTATCTGATTTTATGATTAATTGTTACAATACTTAAATAGAGCTTTAATGCAATTAAGTTTTTGATTCTTTTTTTTTCTTTTCGTTTAAATCATTGCAAACTTTTGTAACACCTATTATTGATAAACATTTTTTTTTTTTTTTAGAACCTATCAACCGGAACCAGCCGGTTGTCGCATTTCATTATCCGGTGACAGCGAACATTGCATATGTTATGATATTGATTACTGCAATCGTGCAACCGGTTCATCATTATTCACTTTCAAATTAGTTCCTTTAGTTATTCTTATTTTTGTTGTTACAATTCCACATTTATTACAATAATAGTAAAAATTATGCAATTGAAATTTTAAAAATAATTAAAATCAATCGGTAATTATATATTTTAAAATTTACATATTACTTTTCTTCTTATGTATAATTACAATGCATCGTTTCTGATAACTTATTAAGGTAGTGTTATATTTGTTTGTCTTCTTCATCTGAGAGGTAAAATAATTAGTGAATTTCTAGATGCCTCTTAAAATTTTATCAAAATGGTAAAGAATTGAAGGTATAAACTTTCAATTTGTAATTTAGCAAAAAATATTATTGCTTTATCAATAATAAAATATTTCGGGATAGTTTTACAGTTTGTTACTGCTCTCTTTAATGATGCAAACGTCACATTATCAATGAAGACTTAATTATGCGAAAATTTAATTAAATTAACAAAAACGAGTGAAGGGTAATTTTACATAAACTAATTTATGATACAACTGTTGTTTCATTGTTCCCTCTTCTTTCTTAACTCATCAAAACATTTATAATAGATGTTAAAGGAAGAAAGATTGATATTATTTTTATGAAAAGTAAGAATGTCATCAGTTGCATAGACCTAATAAATGGATTACTGATATTGCACAAAGTATAAAGTGTAAAAATTCATTAAATTAATAGAATTTGAAATTTCATCACCATCATTCCATCGTGCATACATTGCTTCCACTTAATAACTGAAGCATATCAAATATGAACACTTTAAACTCTCTTCTTTTTAATTATAGTTCGCCTCAGTCAAAGATCATACTTTTTCATTGTTATACGTTCTTATTTTTAAATTAATTATTTTATCTTTTATATTATATTAACAATACTAAATTGTGCAAGAAAAAAAAAAAATTCGCAGTTATCTTGTTTGTTTTAATCATATAATAACTTTGATGATACCATATTTTGTAGCAATTTGATTTAGAAACTTTCAGACTTAAAATATTCAAATATTCTAACCTCTCCAGCTTTTATGTACAACAAAAATCCACAAAATATATTGTCTGCAATCGAATTTTAAAGTAAATAACTGTGCAAAACAAATAAATTATCTTGTAACAACTTGTCAACTTATCTTTTATTTTTCCCTTCTTTGTCATTATCACTTGTCCGTGGCTAAAAACTTGTCCAGAAAAATTAAAAGATTTTCTTTTTCAAGCTTTTCTTTTCATCACTGATGAAAATATTCATTAAGAAAATAAAAAGAAGAATGAGAGTACTCAGCTGTAGGAGAGAGAGAGAGGGAGAGGGAGAGGGAGAGGGAGTAATAAATTTCATCCTGTGCAATTTTGACGCAATCTCTCTTATCCTGGTTTCACAAAATTCAATTTCACTATTTGGAGCATCTTAATGAAGTGACAAGAAAGAAGCTTTCATTAAAGGAGCTATGAATGAAAAGAAGAGACTACAGAGACAAATAGGCACAAATCAATTACACTGAAATAAATATCGTCGACTTCGGAGTTCACTGAATTCCGCATATCATGCAATTTATAGCTGTTGAAGATAAAGCAAGAAGAGGATAGAAAGCATCATATGTACAGATGGGAAGAACAATTTTAGCGAATAACAAATCAGCCTAATTTGACTTCTTCAAATGATCATTACGGAAACGATGACTGAAGGAATTAATCAGTAAATTGGATTTCTAGAATTTAAATGTTGAGATAAATGTTTTGACCAATCTACAAAAAACAAATAATAAAAATATTCAAAAGATGAACAACCCAAACAGGACTGAAAATGGAAGGCATAAGACGAAAAAAGAAAGAGAATGTTCCTAATTCAAGTGTTTTAAGAAATCAAAATTGAGTGAAAAGCTGGATTAATTAAATGATAATTTTTATACATCAACGATAAGTATTCAACTATAATATATAGTTGGATACTTGGCAAAAATGAAGTATTCTATGACAACAAAAATTTTTTACGATTTTTTATCGATTCCATATGCTATTTCAAATTCAGTTGTTAGTGATAAAACTGATAAAGGATACAAAATGCAAGTGGTCCTTATAAAATTTCTTTAACAATCCAGGGAGCTCAAACAATATTTACACAGAAAGAGAGATAGCATCCCATACCCCAAATTAGCATTAGCACAAAAATGGTCCGTCATATTCAAATCTAGCAACATCTTCGAGAATTTAATACTAATAAATTTGGATTTAACGAGTTACCATCATGGAGATCAGTGTAAATGCCGGAAAAATCGGCCAACAACAATAAATTGGACAGCCAGTAATTGGCTCCAACTGATGTCCTTTTCACCGCTGAAAACAAAATAAATTGTCGGAAATTTTCTGAAACAAAAATTACTATTTCACTTTTCCTTTCCTTTCTTCAAAAACATTAAATGGAAATGAGATTACCAAATTTACTTGCATATCCTTTAGTCAGTTCCAACTATCAAGCCATGGTTTATGATTATCCTTTTATGTAATTTCTCATTATCCAGTAAAACCCTAACTTTCCAGGAGAGAGAAGTTATTCATTTGAATCCATCAAATTATTCATCTTAATCTTCTTAAACTTAAATAAATAGAAATTTAATTGCAGCAAATACTAAGCCACTATTAAGTCTATAATGCAAACTAACATTATGAAATTCAAAATTTAAAAGACCACAAATAGAGTAGTCGCGATAGTGTATAACTTCTGCTGATATGATCAAACTTGGGAAATTCGTAGTCACTGTTATTATTTCTTAGTACAATTAAATATTTGGATAATAAATGAAATATAATTAAAATGCCAAAAAAATATGTGGTGAAATAAAATTAATGGAATATTGAATTAAAATTTAGAAGCTTTTAAACAAAAAGGTATATCCTTACCATTGCAAAATAAATCCACATTACTGTGAAAATCATTGAAAATTTTATACAATCTCAGTATATTGAATGATTTCGCACTACAACTGCGATATTTGGTAATCAATACCAAGCATTCATCCAACACATTCCATAATTTCATATGCTTTCGACCCAAAAGACAGTGCCGATATAATTTTGTTACGAATCGCCTAAAAATTTGCTCCAGTTCCTATCGACTTGTAGAACTATCTCGAGTTTATTTTTATAATTGAAATCCAAAATAAAAATTCAAGACTTTTAAAAAAAATAGTTTAAGAGTATCGCAAAGTCCGAGTTGTTTTATAAATTTTCAAATCTGCAAGTAATCAATTCGACGGATCGTTTTAATTAAAGAAAAAAATTGGTAAGATGAAATACACTTATCTTTGTAGTTGGAAAGCTTCTTCGATTGTCTTCATCTCGTCCAAATTCTTCTTAATAACACATGCTTAGTATATAAATAAATACACTATTTACAGGAAAATAGTTCATTTCTTCTCATTGCATCAACAATGTAAAGGTATTTTTCAGATTATCATGCTACAACTGCAATAAATAAATTCGAAGATATCAAATAGAACCTGATATTCATTCTCAATTATACGTCCTATTTGTTCATGAAAAAAACAACGCATTGCTCGAACGAAGTGCCACATTCGCATTTGTATCAAAGCAATACTATAAATACAAGTTTTCTGGACCATCATTTTCTGCAAAAATCATGTGCTCTTTAATCTTAATAAAAAAAAAAAAAATGTCTATTAAAGCTATAGGAATGATCCGTGCAGTTCGTGCCTTGCTTCATATTAACAAACGTAATAAGACATACGCATGCAATAAACTGTCATTAAAAGACATTGCATGTTATTAGTCGACATCCCGTTGGCTTATTTCTGTAGTAGCACTCATCGTTCATTATTTATGCCTATCTTCAAAGGATTAAATTTGAAAATTTCAGCTTTTTTAAATTTCAAAACGATTCGAAGATAAAAAATAAACCTCCAAAGCTGTGCATTCGACTGCAATTCTCAGTAATAAATTCCAAATACGCTCGTAATTCATCAAAACCGACGGAGCAAAAATGATATTTAATGGAAATGGCGGTTTATAATGTATTTTCAGGTCATCTTCTTCATCGAATGAACCTTAAGCGATAAATAAAGTTACATCAAAGATCTGAGAGCCAATTCATCATGAGCGGCGAGCTTCAAATGACAATAATTTACTTGTTAGCTGCGAAAGTCCATACACAAGAGTTGGGGAATAATTCTTGGTCAGAAGATAATCCATCACTTCGTCTAACCGGAAATTCTGACAATTTCTGAGTCTAGAACTCAATTCCGAAGCATCTTCTTCGTTTAGTGAAACGCTGAAATCACTTAAAAGAAAGTTCGCTAAGAAAACTAGGAAAGTAGAATTACATCCAGCGGTCTTGCTTATACCTAAAAGTTGAAATTAGAAGTAATGAAGAAGTTGACAAATAGTTCCACCGATTTGCGTAATAGAAAGAATAAACTAAATAACCTCACAAAAATTTCTGTTATATATTCATCGTCGCACAAATAAACATCTCGAAGAAGTTTCGCAGTTTGCTTGAAATTATCGATTATGCAGCGCCGTGTAGATATGGCGTGTTGCGAAAGATAGACTTTCCTAAATTAAGCGAATTAAACACTTGAGAAATCATGAAACATTTTTCGAAGGAAATTTGAAAAATCTTTGTATAAAAAAGTATTTAAACTGTAGAATTCAGAACCAAAAATTTTTTATCTATCAAAATTCTCCTTAGAATCAACAAAAATCGTAATGTCGTCCTAATCATTTACTCATTCAGTGCAGTTCTAATAGCTCAATCTTATACAGTCCTCTTCAGATAAGTATGGTAACAATTGTCGATACATCTCGTTCAGTCCACTAGTGACCAATTACTACAACATTATTGAAAGTTATGTTCTTTATGCATGGCTTACTGGAAGTAGAAGTCCAAAAGTGATCCTACAGCACCCAACAAATCTGAGCATAGTGCTTTCCGAATCCCTTCTTCCGACAGTTCATTTATCAATTTATTCTGAGAAAAAAAAAAATTATGTTTTCCAACACGATTCTCATTCATAGTTGAAAATTTTCCTGAATTTTAAAAATATCGTGTGCGATCAGTTTGATTAAATGGGTAGAGAAATATTTTGACCATTATATCTTCTTTCCTACCTCCACCCTTTTACATTGAGCGCATTCTGAAACTGAATAAGGATGCAACTCACACTAATAGGTCAATTATTACTCTATGTGAAGCATTCACTTGTATCATATTCTCTATAAAAGGAAAACTGACAACAGTAATATAATTCGGTTCCTCAGAAGCCATTTGTTTCAAATTTGGCCAAGCCAATATTAATTTCCGAAATTTTCCCTCAGATAACCACACGTCGATAAAATTTTTGCCTATGAGCATTGATGCTTCTAGACCAATAAATTTCATTTCTCCAGAAACTGAAATAAGGGAAACAAGGGAATGTTGTGATTTTAAGAATTGAAATCCGCAACTGAAAAGCGTCTATCAGCAATATAGAACTAGAACTTGATAAAATGAAGCAAATCAACGAATTCAAAAAATGCTGCCAAACCTAACGTATCTGTCCATTGCAATATGTCAGCATCTGTTTCTGAAAAAGAAAAAACACCATCGCGTGGATTCGCTTCGCCTTTCACCAACCAAAACAAAATACATCTATAAAGCTTTTAAAAAACAAAATCAAGGAAGAAAAAAGATCGTGATCTTCCGACAGTATGAGAAAATTTTAAAGAAATTCTATAGTTACTTTTAAATTTATGTGCTATTCAGTCTAACAAACTTTCCGAGAAAATTAAATTTTCATTGAAAAATGAAGTTGCAAATCAATTACTCAGCATAATGTCGAAGAAGCGCGACAAGGACATCATCACAAAATTCTCTAATAAATGGCACCAGCCGTCCTTTCGTAAGTTTCACGGTATAAAAAATATTTAATAACGTATTTATCTGCAAGATTCAGAAAAGTAATCCTATCGTTAAGCAGATGTTTTGATATATTAGGTCATAATTATTTAGATATTATGTTTTAAAATTCAAGCTTTCATGAAGAAAGTAAGTGGTTAGAAGTAGGGAGCATTTGGCGCTGCAGACCAGTAGCTTCCAAGAAACTAATCGCAGAGAGCTGCAGAAGGTGCAATTATCGTTTAACAGTATCATAATGATAGTTCGAATGATCTTGTGCGGGGTCATGTCATCTCGTCAATTCTCACGACCTTTAAATGCCATTTTTCACTCAAAAAACTTTAAAAATCAGCGTAAATTAAGAACTTACATCCTGTGCATTAATAGTTTGTATGTGGAGAACCACATCGACGAAATGATTGAAAACGCTGCACAAATCAAGAAGTTTCCGCAATAATCGTCTAATATTCTCGCTATCACATTCTCGTTTGATATCAACATATTGTCTAACTTCATCACTGAATGGAAAGAACAAATAGAAAGCAGCAGTTACAAGGTAAAAGTTAATTCATGAATTAAAATCTGATGAATCAAAGTCCATTTGCTTATTCCATCACTCCAAGTAGAACAATTCTGCCGATTAACATTATGCAAATAATGGACGCCAGTAACATCGGTTACAGTGTGAAAAGTATTTTGACCTGAATTTTAAATTTTTTCTATAGTTTCATAGAAATTGGCTGCGTCAAATTATTGATAAATTCCAACCGAAACTTCCACAGCTGTTCAGAAGCACATAACTTCAAAGTCAATAACGCTCTTGTTGCTGTATTTTCTCGAATTTCACAATCTATCATCGACAAATCTCCCACAGAATCGGAACCACGAAGGAACTGTTCCAAAGAAAATAACCTAAAAAGAATTTTCCTCTATTTTGCAAAAATATTTTCAATATGAAGCAAAATATATGGACATTTTCAATGGCTATTCGAGCAACTACTGAATTTTTGTCTCAAAAAATGCAGACCACACATGTTTCGGTATCCTCCTCTCCTTCTTATATCGCATTTCGAATGATCTTTTGAAGTAAGATCAAATAAAAAAGGAAAGCTTTGAGGTCATCTCTACCAAGTGATAACAAATCGTATACTTCCTTAGTTCGTTATTTGAAAGTTAAAGCAAACAAAGCGTTACAAAGTGACCTGTTGGCAAACTTCAGAAATGGTAATGCTAGTCGTGGCAACAAATTGACATCTTCTAATTCCAAAAATATCTTATTTTTTCTAGAAATACTGAAAAAGCCATCCTGAAAAAAAAAAAAAAAAACTACTGAATCTCAACATTACATAGAAAAGCTAGGATTTTATAAAATTGACAAAAATCCTCGATGACTATCATGGAATCAGAAGAGAAGAAATGGGGTGAGAAGAGTTCTGCAATCATTTAAAAAAAAAAAAAAAAAAAAAAAAACAAGCTTTTTCAACTGCATAGAAATGAGATATGATATTTTTACAAAGTGAAATATTCAAGCAAACATGATAAATGATTAACATGCTCTAGATTAGAAATAAGCAGAGAGAGTCTAGGTGAGGCAATTCAGTATATTTTAAAAAATTTTAAACGTAACTTACAGCATTTCTGCGAAATAAAATTGATTCCTCACCCATTAATACATGTGCTAAACACCTGAGATATTCATACCATGAAATCTGAAATAAAATAAAAATTAAATTTTTTTTAGTAAATCTCATTGCTACGTTCTGTTCTTTCCAAGAGTTATGATTCTACTTTGAACTAAACCCCTTTAAGTTCTTTCGGTAAAAATCAGAATAGAAAATCACGGAAATTTTTGAATCAGCTATAGTACAGTAAACATTCCAAACTTTAGAAATTTCAAAAGCTAAATACAATTCATAAATTACTAACCATGTAAAATACATCCCCAATTCTTAATTTACACAAATTGCGCAACTCTGGATCACATGCTCGCGCATGTATTCGCCCTCGTTCATCGACTATAAAACGCCGAATCTTTTCATAACTTTCAGATCTTTTCGAAAGATTTGTATCTAAATGCTTATAATTGCCGGCGTTTTACAACAGTTTATTTTCACTAGTGATTAAGTACACTGTTAAGATAAAAAGTTATTTGCTAACAAAAAGAACTAAACAACATTAGCCGACAAATGTGAGCAACAATTCAACTTTTTTTTTTTTTTTTGGACCTCCTTTATTCATAAAAGAGGTTAAAAAAGCTACAACGAACATGCGATATACCAGAAAGATTTTCAGAACCCAGAGAGTAATGAAGAAATCGGATGGGCATTTTATGAAGTTTAATCAAGTCATACCGATAGGTACTATTTTTTCTCCACTCCGACGTGGCTGATGTTGAACTAGAACTTTCTTGCTGTCTTCGTAGCGCGACTGAACGTAGATATTTTATTACAAACCTCGAAATTCTTAATTTAAAGAATGATAACAAAAATGAAAAAAACTGGAGCGAGAAGTCGAAATTTACCTGGTAAACAATAAATGGTACATTTGTGCGATCGGTAAAGGGCCTTGTCGAGATAACTGTATGATTCTCCGAGATCTAAGCAAGTTCAAAAAATATAAATAAAATTGGAAAAACCTTTCCGTAGTTAGCACACAAGTGTAGCTGTTTAAAAATTATATAAATAAAAATAACAGGACACAATAAATGTCATGGAAAGTGAACAGTACTGACAATATACTTCTAATATGCTAATCCAAGCAATCAGTGATTCATAACATGCGGCTAATTTTATAACCACAAATAAACTCAATTTGAAAGAATGCAATGATAAAATGAATCACTCACAATTGAAATCGGTAAATTGTTATTTACGGTTTGTTTCCAGACATTAAGTATTTCGGAACCAGAACAACGAGGCGAAGTATCGGTTTGCCTTTTATCAGTGCAATTATCACCAATCCTTGACAAAAGCAATAGAAAACGCATTATCTCCTCACTTGAATCGTTTTCCTTACGAAATTTATCTTAAATCAATTCTGTTCAGTTTCACTAGGCAATTGATTATAATCTGTAGAAAGATTAATCTTACTGAATAATAAGTTGTACTTCCCTGACAGCTAGGAAGAGTATCATATCACAAAATTACAATGATTAGACTATCCAATCATTCGGTACAGTTTGCTCAATTCGCTTCTTAAAGTTTCCGACGGCTAAATATCCAAGAAGATTATGAGACATACGTATGAGTGAAACAAATTTCTCGGCCCGATATCCATCATTTTCTTTGTTAAGTAAAACTACCGTCTCATCAATTATAGACTGAAGAGGAACTTCCTGAAATTGATGTATAACGTCAGGAAAAAATGACGGTAGTACCAACATTTCAATGGATTAATATATATGATGAAATCAATATTTGACACGATTCAAAAAAGGAACTTAATGAAAATTCAAGAAAAAAGAAAAAAGAAAAAAAAAAACTGAAAACTCCCCGATTTTCGAATACACTATCTTCTATTCTCATTTTTAATCTCAATCTTTTTCGAGTTTTTTCATATATTTTATTAATTTCCAAAATCTCCTATTTTACAAGATTTTGGTTAAACTTTAAAAAAAAAAAAATAAAAATATTGCCTTTTCTTGCTTTTCAAGTGATGTCAACAGTATATCCTCGTAAAATTGAGCACGTTCCGAACCGGTACATGGTCGACCGATCAATGAACTAAGTAGTAGCGTAATTCTACCCCATATTGAATCTCCATCCAATTGAAGTGTTTCGCTACGGTACATTTCTCCTAAAAATATATATTATCACTAGTAAAAATTTAAAATTTTTCATCTTTTATTCTTTTTTTATATTTTAACAATTTTAACACTCAAATATGTCTTTTAAAAAAAAAAAAAGTATTGCACGGGTAATGCATGCAACAAAGTTAAATCAAATAATACTCAAAAATATCAAAAAATTATAAAATAAAAAATTAGTAGTATTTAAGTTATTGTAAATTGATAAAATATTTAAAAAATGAAAAGGATGAAATTTCAGTTTTTTGGAAGTGATAATTATTTTTTAGGAGAAATAAAAATATGAAACTATTAATGTGACATATTTAACATGTCAAATTAAGTCTTCCGATTGAATTTAAAAATTTCAAAATATAAAATGGAAATGAAATAAGACTGAAATATGTGACAATAATAAATTCAAGAAGTGATGAAAAAAATTAAAATGAAATTTTCGCGGCTCATATCAGAAATGATATAATGAAATGATAAATATGTTTCCTAACACGAAAACTTTCAAACGCGGATTACTATGAATATTTGAAAAAAGAAATTTGTTTAATTTAAAAAGAGTGATAGGATTTGGGAAATCTCGGGAAGATGAAATGAGATATTTCTCATTCGTTTTTTTATTTCACTGTTCTGCTAGTATGCTTCTTTTTTTGTTTTTAACCAATAGTTCATTTCTTTTCATCAGGATTTGTCGTTATATAACATTCACGTACGCATACGTTTACACTTACTCGTATATCCCACTACATATACATATATCGATATTTATATATGAGCATTCAGATGAATAACTTCAAGTTATGTACACGTAAAAATACGCCATACACGTAGATTATATAAATTAAATTAGCGCAATGATCGTTAATGTATTCGTTGTTATTTTTAATTCCTTCTCATTTAATCATAATCATTAATTACATACTTGATCAATCATTCATTTCTAATATTTCGGAAATTTTTAAAACTTTCATTTTTAATGTACGTATATGTTTGTCTGTCCGAAACTTTGATGTTAGTTAAGCGAGAAATTTTTTAGCGGCATAAATGAGCGATACGACGATGAATCCAGAGGATGTGGAAGATGAGGCAAGAAATGAGAATTTAGTAAGGGATTACCTATTGCATCAGCTTCAATTGAATTTACTGCATGCTCAATGGCAAGATAAAGCACATACTGAAGCTGGTTAGCGGTTTACTTTTTAAGTATCAGTTTCACTATTTAGGATTGCTGTAAATGATCAGCTAAGAATTTGAAATCGCCTCGTATCTTATCGTAATGTAAAAAAAGTGGTGACAGTTAAACGAGGGTTTTACGTGACATATTTTCCTGGAAGAAAAGGTTAAAAACTGTCCCATTAATTAGCTGATTAATACTCTCTCACTAATTATCTTATTAATATGACAGTTTGTAACGTAAGGTGCTTTGTTGATGTCTTGGAAACTGGTAACTTCTTCTTGGCTGTTCCAGATTTTCAGAGGTAATCTATTTCCCGAAAAGTTTAAATCAGAAAATCGACTCTTGTAAAAATATCGTGATTTTGAATGATTTATCTTCTTTTTTAGTTGAAGAATTAATGGAAGCTAAAAGAATAATGCAGGAATTGGAAGATGATGTTGTGAAGAAATTCTCTGCTTTAAATAAACAGTATGAACAAATCAATGGCAAGTTTATTAGCATAATTAATTATACAACAGATTTTTCCCTTTTTTGATTGAACGAGTAGTTTTTTTTTAAAGTTGGGATAATTTTTTCCGTTGGATTTTCAGGAATAGTAGACCCAGAAAAAGTACACGAACTGGAAAATTATCAAAAAATGGTATTTTTTCTCCAAGCTTTCTTTTCTAATACATTTGCATCAAACAGTTTTAGTTTCCGAGTTTTGGCTAATATTTGTTTATTACTTGACACATTGGAAATTACCTGAAATATATTTGTTATGCAGGAAGCAATTCATGGGTTGTAGTAAGAAAATGTTTCAGTTAAAAGAAATTGAACATTTATCAATTAAGCGAAAGACTTATTTGGATAAATTTAATGGCGACGCAAATGCATACTTAGCAAATCATCAAGCTCGAGTGGTAGGTTTTGATGCTGTTTTCGTTATGCCATGTTTTGTCGGGATACACTAAATTCCATGTTATTATATGGGTATTATTGTTAGAACCTGTTATTACTTTTCCACTTCGCAACTTCCCTGATGCTCTCAAAAAATATAATCTACCATCACCTAATCATTGCATATCCTAATAAAATGTTTGGCCTATTTCATGAATTTGTAGGACACGTCCAGAAGAAAGTAATTACTGCAAGTAATTGAGTGATTATGGGAAAATTGTAATTTACAGATGCAGCTGGCACAGCTTAAAGAAGAAATCAATAATCAGCGCGAAGTAATTGCCATGCTGAATACCCGGATATCAGCAATTAGTTCAGAAATTGACTCTAAATTGCAATCTGCTTAAATATTTGTTTTTTACATTTGATCTAAGATGGTTATGTATCGTTTGAAAAAGAAGTCGTGGGATGGCATTGAAAGGCCTAGTCTTCCTTTCTTCATCCCTTTTATAAATATCTGAAATCTAATTATGTCTTTATAAATGTTCAAATTCCTTCTCAAGGCTTTATAGTTTAGTTGAATAATTTGTTGATTTTCACAAATGGAGTGAAATTCATTGCTGAAAGTAAAAACTACGTTGAGAACAGTGTGAACATTGTTGATAAATATTCATCAATTCACATGCATGGATAAGATTTGCGTGGTTTATTCGTTGTGAACATTCGGCAGCAGTGATGATGATTCCGTAGATGCCGTTGGTGTTGTCGTTGCAACCTGAACTAGTACCGGTTGACGCCTGGAATAAGTGGCCATGGCAACTGATGTTGATGTAACTCCGTCCGCGGATATTGTTTGTTTGGATTGAGTATTAGTCTCTTCCCAGTCATAAATATCGCTCCATTTCACATTTGCTTCAAGCATTAACTAGAATGAAACGGAATATGCTGGACATATGGATGGAAATTGAAGAACTGATACGCGATACAGCTGTCGAATGAGCTACCTTTGGTTAGAAGTATTGCTCTTCCAGTTTGTCGTAAATTATGTTATCAGTAAAGCCATAAATTACCATATCTTAACTGATTCATTAACATACATTGACGGTTAACTCTTTGCCATGATGCTTGACATACTTAAATCACGTTTTCTATGAATCTGTAGCTCACAATTAGAACTATGCGCGTAATTAGCTTGAGAGATTTCTAAGTTCCTTATCAATTTCTATGCATGAGTTTTAGCGCTATCTTTCAAACTTTCAGATGATTGAGATCTTTAAAATAAGGAATAACATGCAAATTTTATCAATATGTCTTATCCTTAAGTTCAGATAATCATTAAACTAGTAATGTAAAAGTATGAAATACTAACTTTTTCGAACATATACTGAATTTGTTCATATGGTGGATCAGCTTCAAAGGCAAGACCATCAATTATCATGCATATATAATCAAGAATGGGAAGTGCATTTCTGAAGAACTTCTTCCGTTCATCACCCAATCGAATTCGTAATTTAGCTCTATACACCTGTTCTTTCAACTGATTTTTCTTCTCTTTCATTCCTTCAATATAAAAAAGTTAAATTTAATGAAATTAAAATTCAGTACTGTAAAGTAAGAATAAATCGAATTTTTGTTCTTACTAGAAATGGCCAAATTTTAATTTTAACTAGAGATGATCAAATTATTTAAAAATAATTTTGCAATATATATATATGTACATCAATTATTTGATTTTTTTTTTTCAGTTTCATCAATAAAAATGCATGTAAGCAATGTTTATTGAAATGCTTTTCCTGTTTTAAATTCTGATTGATAAACTTTAACATCATTATGTGTTTACTCTTTTTATCAGTATTGTTTATTACATTGATTACTGTATATTATATGCATATTTTATATTATCAGAATTTAATCTAGATTTCAAAATAATAAATTCTTTAGGAAAAAAAAAAAGAACATAAAATTTACTCTTCGGTGTCCTCCATGGTAAAGTACCGCTAGATAATTCAACCATAACATATAACCATGATTCCAAATCATCTCGTCGACCTAAGAATGAATGAAACCAATACAACTATTAATTAATTTAAAAATTTAGTTAAAAAGTTTGATAGATGTACAAACCAAGTTCAAGTTTTTGATGTGCTCGTAATGAAGCATATCGTGTTGTTCCACGAAAAATTGAATAACGCTTTACTGGTAACATTGTTCCATCCTGTTTGTTTTTAGCATTATTGGAAAAGAAAAAAATCATTGACAAGTTTTTAAAAAATCTTAAATTTAAAATAAAAATGAGAAAATTGAAATTTAAACTTTGAACAGCATACTTGATTTCTATAAAATCGAGAAAGTCCGAAATCAAAGATATAAATATTTCTGCATTCCTTATTGATACCCAATGCAAAATTACTTGGCTTAATGTCTCTGAAATTTATGCTTAACAGAGCATTTAAATTTCAGCAAGTGAAAGGCTAATAACAAAAATTTTTTTTCAGCGATTCATGCATGATCATCATTGAAGATGATCGAAATCGGGAAAAAACGGATGTAACTTTTATAACATTAGGATGATACATTTAGAAGAAATAAGTTCATGTTGTAGGTTTATTTGATAAAATGAAAAATATCTTTATTAAAGATTGAAAATTCATGACAAGTTTATTTTGAAGAGTATATTTAGTTTATTTTAATTTAGAAATTTAAAATATACAAGATGAGCTTATTTTTTCTTGTTTTTACTTTAATAAGGAAAAAAATTTTGAAAGAAAGTTAATTAACCTTGAAATAACAAAAATTTCATGAAGTTCTCGAATTGCTGAAAGTGTTAATAAACCGACACGAAGTGAGGTATTTGTGGAAAAATTTTTAGTTTTTCTTTCACGTCGTAATCTTGACAAATCTTTACCGAGTAATGTCATTACCACAAATACATAGTCATCTTGTTTTCCCTATAATTTCAAGAGTTTGAGGAAGGAAACAAAGTAAAATTTGAAATCAAATAAATTCACTTAAAACTTATTGCTTAGAAATTTGTTTTGATGAAGACTGTGAAAGATTGTAATTAAAAGATCGTTTCCACATTCTTTCTTTTTCTTGTATACAATTTAATTAAAATAATTGCAATTTTGAAGAATTTAATTTCCAGTCATCAACATACTACAAATTCATTTCCGGTTTATTGTAAAACTTCTGAGAATGTAAAAATTCCTCTAATCTGCAATAAATGTTTGATCAAATCTTTATGAAATCAATCAATAATTCTTATTTTTAGCAGAAAACTTACATCATCAACATATCTGCAAATTTGTTTACAATCACATTCATTTGCTCTTTTTAATATTTCAATTTCTTTGGAAATTTTTGTTCGTGATATATTTTCCTTTTTCAGTGCATAAATTCTACGAAAATAATAAAATTTATAAAAATGTCATGAAAGTTAGCATTAACATTTCAATTTTTTTTTTTTTTTAATGAATAGTAATGAATAATTATGTTAATGAATAGCTTAACAAAATTTCATCATCACAAGGAATGTATCATTAATTGGTAAAATGATCATTTCGATGAGTAATGATGCTATTCGTAATTAGTAAATTTAACAGATCTGATCTAGTAATAATAGCCTAGAATAAGAAAAACAAACTAAGGCTATATTTAGCCCATGATAGTCCTAATACATAGCAAATATGAATAGTGAAGTATATTCTCATCCATATTTGACACTAATAAAATTTGAACTAAGGTCAAAGCATCATTAATGCAAAAGTACATGCATGCATGCATTCATGCATCGCGCATTTCGTAACATATTAAAGCTTGCAGAAGTGCATCAATAGTTGCGCTTTTGAAAATACAGCAATAAATGAGTGAGAATTATACATAAGAAATAAATAAATAAAATTCATTGGAACTTTTTAGAAGTTTCAGAGATGCATTTGTAAACTTCTCCATAACCGCCTTTTCCCAAATATTTCTCCAATCGATACACTTTTGAATTTGTTGAAATAACAAATTTACCCTTCTCTTTGGTTATATCACATATTTCATCTATTTTCTGATATAGTTAATTAATTAATACAAATTACTAATGCATAAATGATTAAAGTTAGTAATTGAGTTACTCAATAATCATTTCTGTCATACATATAATTATTCCATAAATTTATTCCTTATTTCTGGGATAATTTGACTTCCATACAAATAAGCATTCAAAAGTCTAAATATCTTAGTACAGCTTATTAGGTTGGAAATTAATTAATTGATACGTAATTTTAATTATAATATTGTATTTGTTAATTTTTCCTTGTTACAATAAAGATAGACTTTAATATAAATGGAACCTTTTTAACAGAATTATTATTTGCATTGAAATTGTTTCTTTTCTGTTCACCTTCATCAGTTTTCGAACTTCTAATTGTTTCCATTTCAAATTTGAATAGTTATATATGCTTTGTACGTTTTCAGTTAACTAATGTAAAATATATCATCAAATACTAATTATTTGTTCAATTTTGCTTAAAAATATAGGAAAAAAACAATTAAATCGAAATAGCTAATTTAATTGAAAAGATGAGAAAAAAATTAGGTATTTGGAAGAAAAATGAATTAGTAAAATAATTATTTTATTCGAAGGATTGTTTATTCAGAAAAATTAAACAAATAATTAAAGTTTTATCAAATAAATTCATTAATCTTTGTATTAATATTAAGTAAGACTTGATAAATTTAATCTTCTTAATGTAAATTACTCAATGCTTTTACCTCTCTAATTATTTATCCATCGCAATTTTTAACCAAAATAATAGCACAAGATGGAACCAACCTTCTACAGATTCGATTAAATATGAAAATGGTTCAATCATTTTGAAATAAACTAATTTATAATCGATAAAGTATTCTAGCTATATTTGACATACCTATTTTAAGATTATCTGATTTCATTAATTATTGGAAGTCTTCAAATTTGCATTCATTTGATTGCATTTCAAAATTAAAGTACTATCATAAAGATACAGTATTTGAATACTGTATTTATTAAACAGTTTACAAATAATTTTTCAAATATTTATTTCAATTTAATTTACATGAAATGCTTATTTGTGTGTGTATGTTTTTTCTTCATTAATGTTTGCAATTTGCAAGTAAAACTTATAGTACATTAAAATTTAACACTTAATAAAGTGTAACAATCATTTTCAGTGCATTTTGTTTAACATTAAATAATTCTGAATAGAAGAATTGAGAGAAATTCCTATGATAATATTTTTCAGGATGAGAAAGGAAGATTTGCGTAGCGCGTTGGTAATGTAACGATGATTTCATGGTTTGAGATGAATGGTTTAGTAAATCGATTTATTTTGTGGTTCGGATGGTACCTAGCAGGTGACTTGAAACATTTGAATATTGTAGTATTTGGTTGTATTGTAGGTTATCATAAATGTTGATAAAATGTCTGATAACATGATATATAGTTTGATAGGACATTATTTTTTTTTTTGTAAGCTTAATTTTATCCATTAGCATATCGATGCAAATACTTAATTTCTATTTGTTGTGATTATCTTAAACATTAAATATACTTTAATTTCTTGTTGAAATAAGTGTTTCTTGTCCAGAATATGTAACATAGTTCATTACGGTTCCATATTTGTTACTTATTCAGTGCAGATATTATTTGGTTCATGTTGAGGTAAATAATAATTA
The DNA here is from genome assembly GCA_013365325.1 of Dipetalonema caudispina. Taxonomy (NCBI): domain Eukaryota; kingdom Metazoa; phylum Nematoda; class Chromadorea; order Rhabditida; family Onchocercidae; genus Dipetalonema; species Dipetalonema caudispina. Next base: position 42,090 of record JABVXV010000313.1, on the reverse strand, counting down.
TTATCCATTATTGTGTAGCAAAATTTGCTACGATGTCTCTTCATGTATGATAAAATGTTGTAGGCTCGTGAAACGAACGTTATCGGTTTGCTCTCTTTCCTCATTATAATGTAGTGTACACAATGAAGGTGTGAAGTTGCAGGATACAGATCATATTAGAACGATTGTCGAAGTAGTATCGTATTTTGTTCAACAGCATGTCCAGCAGCAAAGTCGCCGTTCGCAAGAGGTAATGAAAATGCATTTCCTTCCTAATTGTTAGAATTATGCTTGCTGTGCTGTTATATTTTTGGATGTATTACTTTATATATATGTACATACATATATATAGATATACGTTTGTAGTGGGCAGAAACGTAGGCGAGAGGAAGATGATTCCACTTCAGTACAGGATGAAGAAGATAGTCGAAGTGGACTCACAATGGTTTCCATACCAAAAGGTTTCTCTTATTTATTTGTTTATAAGGAAATGAGTAATAGAATCTTTTTTAAACTTATAAACAACAATGACTGTGTTTTTTATCCTTGGTCCCACCTCTCCCGTTATCCTCTTTAAGCTTTGTTCTTTTTTCTTTCTTTTCTCTCGGCCTTTCTATATATGATATTTAATATCTTTTTATTTCGATTAGTGAGTTTTTTTAAGAGCATAATTTTAAGACTAATAAAAGTAATATAGGACAATGCTGAAGCAGGTATCTAGCAAATCTGCAGGCATGTATTTCTGTGAATACTATCAGGGATGACCAAATGTGAATTTTAGATTGCCTGTGGCAGTACAAGCTTCAGCACCTCAGTTGAGTGTATAATTCTGTCATGCATTTAAAGATTTTTCAGGGAAAGAGAAAGATATAGAATATTCTGCACCAAAGTCACAAAAATTGACGGATTTGGATGAAGAAGGTATCAAGGAAGGAGAGGTAGTCAACCATTGGCTATTGAAATTTAGGAAACTGAAAAATCGTTGTCTTAATGTATTAGTAACGTTGGGGTGTCATAGATAATAGGAGTATTAATGTCACTTTGTTCACAGAGGTCGAGATTTACACTATGTGGCTGCTACTGACTTGAATTGTTCTATACCTTACATAATGATAATGAAGCTTGTACTATCAGAATAATTTATTAGGGGGAAATTTACTGTTCTCTCTCAAATAATGAATTGAACAATTGCTTTTCAAGTTATATCTAGTTGAAGAAAAATGGCTTATAGGATGGTAACGTCATCGAACAAACGCATTATATTATCATACCATCGTATGCAGCGTGGTTTGATTACAATGCTATCCATCAAATCGAAAAACGTGGTGTGCCTGAATTTTTTAATGGACGGAACAAAAGCAAATCACCAGAAGTGTATGTCTAAAAAACTAGATTTGGTTCAGAAATTAAAGAAGATTGTTACTTCTCATGTTTTTGCTTGTTTTCGGAATAAGAATTTGGTTTTTTAAACTAAAAAAGTGAAGACTAGAAAGTCTAAAGATTAAAGCTATTGGACTTCTTGAAAAATGATAATAAAGGATTGGTGGAGTTCCGCGATGCGCTTGGATTTTATGCGTAATTCTTATAGGTATATGGCTTATCGTAATTTCATGATTGATACTTATCGTTTGAATCCTTTTGAATATTTGTCATCTACGGCATGCCGAAGAAATCTCGGTGGCGATGTATGCTCTATATTACGGTAAGTTTCTAGACCTCATTTCTAATTTTCGATAATCGAATGGCGAAAAGTTTTAGTTATTAATTATTTCTGAGCTGTAAAATGGGGTAATAGTCTAGGAGCGGAACGAAACATTTTCTGGAAATAAATTCAGTATTTCCTCCATATTTCTAATTATTCTGTTTTTTGTTTTTCGTTCGTTCTGTGCCAAAACTTCTGATTATGATCTGAAAAAACCTTGTCAAAAGAAACCAATATTTCAAGAAGATTACTATAATGGTAAATGTACTAAAAGCGACCAAACTACTCGCCGGTTTGAGTTTGCGTAATCTTTCAGTTCTGATTGCGATTTGACAATTAAACATTCCATCATTATAGAGTGCATTCATTTTTGGAACAGTGGGGTCTTATAAACTACCAAGTGGATTCGGAAGCACGTCCAGCACCAGTGGCACCTCCATGTACTTCTCATTTTATGGTACTGGCGGATACACCAATGGGTATTCAACCTATACAACCAACTCCGAATCTCTCTCAGGTTTATTTTTTATTTTCAGTTCTTTCTTATTATTTTCTATAAATTAATTGAAGTTTGTGTTCATCCAACATCTATGCTCAGTACTTACTTGTAAAATATTGTCAAATAATTTAATTTGAGGTGTTAAGCTTTGTTGTAAAGCAGTGGCACCTTATTTCGTTTATCAGCGTACTTCTGGGCACATAAATCTTTTTTTTTTTTTTTTTTTCTTGTATCTATAACAATAGATACGGCAGAAAAATTAAGTTGTCATTAAAAAATTTAAGTCCTTAAAAATAGTTGAATGAAACTGAAATTATTGGGGGGCGTGCTTTGTGGGGGATGGTGTAGTGGTGTAATTGTTGGATGAGATTTATCAAGTGCTTTGACCTCTGATCGAGTTCTATGATGACAAAATCGCGGTCTGTTCAGAGCGATTATGATTGATAAAGCGTTTTTATTCGTACGAACACTGAGAGTACAGATCAGAGAGTTTGCGAAGCTTTTTTTTACCCATTTGCATAAAAGGTATCGAGAACTGTTGTTAGATAGTTTAGAGTTGTTCAATTTTAAGAAATATTTCAGAGTGATGAAGCTAAAAAAGAAAGAGAGAAAAAAGAAAAAGAAAAAGAGAAAGATGATGAAAGTACAAAAGACGAGGGTAATGTGACGGTTAAAATTGAAAAGTTAGGTGATGCTGGCTTAAAAACCGATATGTACGCAAAACACCTTGCCACGATGAAGGTCGGTGATCTATTTAATTATTTTTTTTTTCCTTTTTGTTTTAAAAGATTCACCTTCCTTACAATGATGAATGTTTTATTTTATGTAAAGATCGTGAGAAGAGAACCGTTCTTGGAGCTGTGTGATTTCAACGACTTTTTAATTACTCGTCATAATTTTTTTAATAGATTCTTGATCAATGTTGATTTCATTTGTCAGTTTTTGAAAGGGGAGTTGCAGATGCGAGGAGCAGCCCCAAACAGAGATTGGACTGATCAGGAAACGCTGTTGCTACTGGAAGGTTTAGAAATGTTCAAGGATGATTGGAACAAAGTATACAATTTATGGACTTGTGGGAAAGGGGAAGGGTGTTATCAGCTCGGAGTGTAATCTTATTTTGACTCTCAGTTTTAGTCAGTTCTACGATTATCTGAATTATTGAATTATTGATAGTTGTTGAAATATTTGACTATTCCCTTCTCTTGATTTAACAGTATTTGTTGTTCTTAATCCGACAGTATTTTAGGTTGCTGATCATGTTGGTTCTCGCACACAAGATGAATGCATTATGCGGTTCTTGCAGTTGCCTATCCAGGATCCATATCTGGAAGAAGGAGGCGCTGAAGCTGAAGTTTTGGGTTAGCGATTCTATTATTTGAGTATATTAATTTTATAGAACTTTCAATTAAATTCGGAATAACGAAATATACTTCAGGTCCTCTAGCTTATCAACCAATGGCGTTCAGCCAAGCAGGAAATCCAATAATGTCGACGGTAGCGTTTCTCGCTTCAGTTGTCGACCCGCGAGTTGCATCCAAAGCTGCAAAAGCTGCATTAGGTACTATTTAAAAATATTCAACTACGAAGTTCGAGCTTCCATTTTCGTCCATTCTGCAAATTCTTAGTTCCCTTTTTTTTTTCCTCATTAATTTTTTTTTATCGCAAAGTAACTTATTTTAATTCACATTTACAAAATACCAGTTTAATCATAAGTTATAATTTAAAAAAAAATTTTTTTGAAAGCGACGTGGTCAGATTATATCCCGTAGTGTTTCATTTTTTTTTAAATTTTGGTACGGTTACATTTAAATGCGTTTATTTTGCAGAGGAGTTCGCAAAGATGAAAGAGGAAGTGCCTCCACTGGTTGCTGAAGCGCATGCCCTCAACGTAGAAGCGGCATCAGCAGGTGGCAAGATTGACGGTAGTGCAGGCCTGAGTGTTTCTGGAATTGCCGATGACAAAAGTGAGTTTTGGTTTTTTTTTTTCAAATAAAAATTGAATGACTTCAGATTATTGAGATTTTCTGTGTTTTCTGCAAGTTTCTGGATTTCTTCTTTTAGCCGATAAAGATAAAGGACCAGAACCGATGGATATTCAGTCTGAAGAAATGAAAAGTTGTTCTTCAGCAGAAGAAAACAAAGAAGCTGGCGAGTCAAGTGATAGGCAGAAAGGAGATAATAAAAGTAAAGTTTCCGAAACAGTGCAAGCAGCAGCTGCTGCAGCACTTGCTGCAGCTGCAGTAAAAGCAAAGGTTAGTTTTCAACTAACTACAGAAGATAAGTTTTCCAAGATATAGATAAAAGAATTATAAAGGAGCGTTTCACCATACCCAGAAAACAGTAAAAATGCAACACTGAAGCAGAGTAACTTTATAAGAAAGTGGCTTACTACGCATTCTTTGTTTATCAAACATTAATTTACTTTGTGCACAGCCCTCTTTTTGATTGCTACAAATACCATACTGAATTGTAGTAAACCGTCTTATTCTTTCTACCACATATATTGCACGGTTGCTTAAGTTGAAATAGTTAATATTCGAATGAAATGAAGTATTACATTCTAATAGTTTGGCAATATCTCTTATTTATAAAATCTACTTTAGCATCTAGCTGCGATAGAAGAAAGACGCATTAAGTCATTGGTTGCCCAGTTAGTCGAAACACAAATGAAGAAGCTAGAAATGAAACTACGTCACTTTGACGAACTTGAAGCAATTATGGATAAAGAACGAGAAGCGGTAAGCGTTAAGCAAATTTTTTGAAATGCTTTGGACTCGACATAAGTTGATTTGGATTTTATTTTGACTTGAATTTGCTTGGATCTGAACGTTTTTACTTACTATGCATTTGCAGCTTGAATACCAACGACAGCAACTAATTCTGGAACGACAGTCTTTTCACATGGATCAATTACGTTATCTTGAGCAACGCGCTAAACATGAAGCACAGTCAAAGCTTGTTGCCGGAGGTAAATTTTCAGTTCATTTTCAGAGTTTTTGAAGCTTATGAAATGCCCGACCCTACGCTAATGATGATGAGCGTGCAGTTATTTTGGACCACCTCTCAGTCAGAGACCCTCAGGTATAGCCGGCAGTTCTTTTTCATTACATATGGTTCAAACATTCTGTCATTTTTTATTGATAATTTACTTCACTCCAAGAGTAGTTGCACAATACATGATGTTTTTTTAATGCATTTCAACACAGTTAGCAACAGCGCATGAAAAAAATCAATATTTTAGGTCAACTACCTCCAAGCTTACCACCTGGTTTTGAAGTTAGCGGTCCACCTCAGCCTCAGCAGCAAGTGCAAGTGCCTTCACATTCTGTGGGTGTTTCAACTTCTTCTGTGTCATCGACTTGTCCACCAGCTGTAGGTCTTGCATCAATGCAAGCACAAATGTCTCATGACAGTGGTTTGTTTTTTGCTATTTTATAATAAAAGCACCACAAAAAAAAAAAAAAAAAAAGTGAAATGTAGTGTTTTTTGATGATAGTATTGATGCGTGCGAGATACGTAGGCGTATAAATCTTACCGTCCAATTCATTAACCGATGTTTGTTTATCAAGCATTGCTTCGAACATAAGTTAATTTCTTTCCTATTATTATTTAATATTGTGGATTTTTCAGCTCAAAAAATGGATACCTCAGAGACGTCAGCTACTGCAGTACCCGTTGCGATGCCTCAAGTGTCGCAGGCACTTGTTCCAGCTTCTTCTGCAGTGACACCGCAACCAAATATTACTGCGGTATCAATGCAACCAAATATAACTACGGTGCCGCCGCAATCAAACATGACTGCTGTACCATCCCAACCAAGCATGACCGTAGTACCACAACCAGGTATGTCTGCAGTACCATCTCAACCAAATATGGCTACGATGCCACCGCAAGTACAACAGCAACAGCATCCGCAAACCCAGCAACATCCACAAACCCAGCAACCGCCACAACCTACTCAGACTATACAGCCACCACCTCAGCAGCCAAGCTCTACAACTGGTTCCATAAATGTTCCTCAAGTGATGACTGTACAGCCACAGCAGCATTTACCGCCACAGCAGCAGGCACCGCCACCTCAGCAGCAATATCAGCAAACTCCAGTCCCACCTCAGCAACAACCACCGCCTCAGCAGCAATCTTATCCTCCCCAAAGCGGTTATCAACCACAGCAGCAGTATCCACAATATGCGCAGAACACTTCGCCACAGCAGTACCCTCCACAAGGTGTGTGCAGTTTAGTTTAATTTAATTTGAATCAATTTTATGTTATAAACGAATGTCATATTTCAATTATTTCTCTTCACTTATTATACTGATGAAACTTTTGAGGTTATCAAAATGCCCCATCACAAGGATACTATGGGCAGCCTGGAACTCGACCGCCTTACCCACAGCAGTATGCTCAACGGCCGCCTTATCAACAACCAATGCAGGTGGATTATTTAAATGTTTTTGGTGGTATCCACACTTTTTACTTACAAAAGATATATCCGCATACCGGGAAATAATTATATGTTTTATGATTTGATTTTCATGGTGAGGGGGTTGTAATATGATATGGGTTTTGAATTCCAGGCCTATGGACAACCAGTGCGGCCAAGTTTTCCGCCGACGTCGGTAGCAGCTCCACCACCTGGTCAAAGCTACGGTTATCCTCAAGGCTACCCGCCGCAAGGACCACAGGTATAAATTCGAGATAAAGGACTAATGGGTCAGTGAATGTTTCTAAAAAATATAGTGTTGCACTGTTAATATTAGTGAATGAAGTCCTCAGATTTTCAAAAGATTTAATCGTATTTCGAATTTGTAGTATGCACCACCCGGAGGTTATGCACATCCGCAGGGGCAGCAAGCACCTCCGCCGACTTCAATGCCTCAACCAGTAGAGTCTTCAGATGCTGCTACGCCACCTATGCACCAGGGAACGCCGTCTAATCAGCAATAAATCGGTGTTTTGAAATTTTTTGCTTAAATGATCGTCAAATTTGTATGGTTTTCATCAGAGGTATTTTATGGTGCGATATTGTTTTACTTGGTGAGAATTAATAAACCAGGTAATCAATATCGAATTAAAAATTTTCTTTATCAAATTGTATCAAGTAGACCACTGATGGAGTCAGGCAGTGGATACTTCTAACTTGATAGTTTTGAACTCTTCTGGAAAGCGCACTAACGTGTTTAATATGCATTTGTATGGTTATTATCAGATGACATTATATATTGGGCTGTCGAGTGAGTTATGCTGATGAATCCAGCTTAAATATGATAAAGACTTTGTTAAAACTTTCAGCTGGAGATGATATCAGTCTACTTGATTTTCAAATTCATAAATTATTTTCAGTTTTTGATCATGTCATCATTCATTACTGCTATTTGATGTTATTTCTTTTTTTAGTTATGCTCTGGAATTTATAATGTTGATCTATTGATTGTTGTAGGATGTGATGTTATTGACAGGTAGATGTCTGACTCGCTGAAGAATCTAAATAGTAAGTAATGTAACAGTTCATACTCCACTGCTAAAACAATCTGAAAATTAGCATGTATAGAAAACAAGTGAGAGATTCTCATAGAAATAAGTAACTGTATGTTTATACGAAAATTAGGTAGGAGTTAAGTAATTTCTGACTAGATGTTGATAGGTAGTTTTGGTAAGAGCTAAACTTTCATCTTGATTGGACGAGTGAAGTTACAGAAATTTGGGTTTAATCTTATGAGTCATTATTCTGTGAAGAGTGCAGCAAAGTCTTGCAACCGAGCTTTTTTATTTATAACTGAAAAATTATTTTGAACATTGTTCCTTTTGCAAGGAATTTTTCCAATTTGTATGTATTTGTCAAAAATAAAATTGTTCTTTTTTTTTATGTTGATAATTCTTCAACGTATTAATTTATGCGTTACAATTTGAATGATATTGCTGTTCCAATTCTATGATAAATTGAAACTTTTGTCAAAGTTTTGATTTTACAAATGAAATTCTTGTTATTATTAAAAGTTGGTCCGCTAAGGTGGGTTGGACATGGGTCACCTTGTTTGCGAGGTAGGAGATAGTTTTTTTTTATAAGCTTTAACTGTATTGGTTTATCTAAGGATTAAATAAGTTGAGAAGAGTAACGGGGAGATAAGCTAACAGTGACCTGTTATTCTTCGATTTAGCTGTTGAAAAAGCGCAATTCTATGGAAATGTTCCATCAAGACAATTTACCTATTCGACTAAGATCTTGGTAATTCTTGCAGTAAATCAGCGGTTGTGAATTGTAAAGCTCGCGAGGATTCAAGCTATATTCCTAAAAATCCGGTGAACATAGTTTACCTATTTCATAAAGATTCCCGTAAATTCATAAACAACGTTCCTACATTCAGATTCTTGAATTCCGAAGTTATGGAGCCTGTTCTGAATAAATCGAAGAAATGAGCAGACGATTTTCAGTGGAGGAGGAGAGTGATTATGGCGTTGCGGTATCAACAGCAGAGGAAATTAGGTCATCATCAGGGATGCAAACAGCGGATACAATGGAAGAAACCGAAGCAATGGAAGATAATAATAATGATGATGATGATGATGATGAGTCGATTACACCGTCTCAACTTGTCAAACAAATTACTATTGCATGGCAAAATGAAATTTGTGCACCACGACTACTGCCACATATGTAATTTACTATTTCAGATATTCATAATGAAAATGAGCTTAATTACGTATCGTGCAAGATGAAACATTTCATTAATTCACTTAATTGTAGTTCATTAAACTCTTGTTGCATAAACTGTTAAATCGTTTTGTTGATATTGAAGAAAAAAGGAGAAAAATCTGATTGTTTTCTTTTCCAGGGAAACTGCTGTTGAATTAATGATCGATCAACTAGAATCCATGGAAGAGAATTTTAGTAAGTGCAAGGATCATACTTCGCTCAAAATTATTCTGCATAAAATGGAAGTGCAACGCTTGGCTTACATGATCAATGAGTATATTAGAGTACGATTAAAAAAGGTTCTAGTTTCTTGAAACTTAAATGACTATGTGAAGGTTAACTAATCAACGAATGCTAATTTAAAATTTTCGGACATTCTCACTGTATTTTACTACCTGATGAAGTGCTGAAGAGTATCAGTTCTTGTTTAATATTGATTTCAGATTGTTGTAGATTTTCTGTTTGTACTGGAAATATAGTATTGATGAGTAGAGATATTAGTGATGGTTTAATGGGAAAATTGTAAATGAGAAAACAAGTGAACTCATTTAGGTCTAGAAAAAGTAACGGTACATAACAGAATTTTAAGTAATTAGAGAAATTTATCCTTGGGAATTTTTTCCTTTAAAATTTATTCATTGCATAGGTAAATACAGTATTAGAAAATTTCTATTTTCCAGATCGAAAAGGATGTTGAAGTGTTACAAAATGAGGATGCTGAACGAGAAAAAACAAATGCCCCACGTCTACTTAGCTCGGCCGAAAGAGTTTTTGCTCAACGGTATAATTTCTAGTTGTTTTTTTATCACTTCAGAGGTAGGGTTAATAGAATTTTGTAATTTTCAATACATTTTGTCTATTTTTATATTAGCTCCGATTTATTTTGTTTCTTTTTCCCCTCCCTTCTTTCACTTTTAGTTAGCAATTCATTGATTGATGAATAGTGACATTCCAGTGAATGTGTTAGTCAAGGTAGATATTTCACTGGAAAATTGAGTATTTTCGCCAAATCCTTCATAGAGAGGGAGAGAATTAGTCATATTTATTAGTCATTGGATGGGATAGGTGTCCGCTTTTAAATTTTTGAAAATCCAGAGATATGGATGTCCCTAAAATTGCAGTTATGAGCTAATGAAACGTCATTTAATGGAAACGAGTTTCCTGGAACGAATACCACCAGCGTTACAACGTCTTCCGACTACTGCACTTGATATGTCCGCTGAACGGGTAATTGTCGAAGTAACCAATGATAAACAGGAACAAGCAGTGATTCCCGAAATGACTGACATGTTGTCAGATCGAACCATTGATTTACCACCTGGTTCCATTCATTTCATTCCATATCCATCTATAGCTGATCTTCTGGAAGCCAACAAAGTTCGCTTACTGTAGTACACTACTTCCTCTGATCTTCCTTTTCCTTTTTGACATAAGAGACAGTGCCTCTGATGTAAATCACTGCATCATCCTACCGTATTTATGTCTTTTTTTACCTCTCCACTTGTATTTCTCATTTTAATAGCTGAACATATTTATTATATATCTTTTTGTTTCTGTTATACAAGTATTGTCCAGTGAACAAGCAAATGTAGTGGAAATCCCGACCAAATGTTGTATATCTACAATACTTCGTGTCTTTCATCATTTCTATTTCGTTCTTTGTCGTCACATAATTGTTTGGATTTGATCTCTTCGTCATTTTAATCCTAATCTTATTCACTGATATGCCAACAGTAAGTGATAGTTCGTAGGCTTTTTTCAATTGTAACATCTTACAAATCTTATTCCATCCAATTTCATTAAGTCTCTAAACCATATGCTGTCACACAAAAAGTATACAAGAACTTTCTGTTGGAATCGAGACATTTCAACAAAATAATCAGCAATGGGGACAATAACGAAGAACCATAGGAGCAATTTTGATGAATGATGCTGTCTTACGAGTGTTTCATATATATATATATATAATGAGTGATAAAGGAATGAATACGGCGTAAAAAATAACCAAAGTAGTAATGAATTAAACAGTTTTTTTTTTTTTTAATATTAACTATTATCAACATATTTTTCTTTTTCTTGCTTTTAATGATAGATATTATCAACATGTCCAAATCATTTATCTGTGAAATTGAAAGCTGTCCAACAAATTTGACAGTAACTTCATATATCAGAAACTTTGTAAAAATTGGTCAAAGAAAAGACTAGGAGATGTTAGTTGTTCGCGTTAAACTATCTCATGGAATGTATATGATTCATGCTTAACCATTCCATAACTAGCTTATTAAAGCAAACAAAACATTGATTAGATGGCATATGAAAATAAACATGTAAATGATTTATATACGAGGAAATTATGTCAACAAAAAATAATTTAAAAAAAAATTTCGATGCGGGTAACTCCCTCAAACATGATAATTTTCAAAAAGCTTCCAATCCCTGCTTTTCAGAATTTATATCTTTTCTGAGACGTGATTTCTAGGAAGCAGAAATTGAAAGTTTTTCAAAAAAAGCAGAATTTCATTCCTAGTCGTTAAAACAAAAGGTCAGTGAGAAATCCATTCGGTCTTTATGGTCGCACCATATTCAAAACCTTTCGAAAATCCTTCACAGTTCGCTTTTACAAAATCTCATCCAATATGATACATAGAGACTATTTTAACTTCGGTAACTTTGAATGCTTGATTTGGTCTTCTATGAAAGAAAAGAAGATAAAACTTCATGGAGGTGACTGCGTCAACATTGTTGTGAGTAAAGGAAAATACAACCGCTTGGATGATCATAATTACCAATCGATTGCCAGATTTGCATATTTCTGTTTTATCCGGAATGATAGGATATTGCTTGCTTCGGCAACTTCTTTGATTGCATTCAACACATAATTGAGCATTTCTTTGGTATGAGCGGCACTAAGGCAAATTCTTACTCGACTTTCAGTCATATGTGTTGCCGGGAACGAAACCACTACAACTCCCACACGTCGATTCAGCATTTCGCGACCCCAAAACCTAAAAAGTGCATGTATCAGAACGAGTCATATGAAAACCTGCACAGAAATAAACACCTTAAAACAACTGAACATCTTTAATGAAATTAAATCCGCCCACAAAAGTCTTCATTTAAAAATGGCATCTGAAAATGACAATCATGTACTGAAGAATCATCCAAAAACAGAAATTAATGGCTTTTTTCAGCAGTGTGTGAAATATGTCAAATTTTCCTTCACATCTGAAATTTTAATTCCTAACCCGCATTTCGTGGGATAATAAAGCATAATTGGCACAATAGGACTATCATCAGATCCATATATGATGCAACCCATACGTTTTAGATGTTTTCGGAAATAATGTGTATTACGCAGCAAATGCTGCCTCCGCATTTCACCTGGAATAAATCAAAGACTTAACTTTTTAGAGAATTTAGATTTATCTTAATTGAAAGGAAATAGTGCATACATAATGGTTGGAAACCTATCAGCGATAGTGATTTTCGTTTGATAATGTAAGCGAAATTTTGCTTCACAATTCACTATATTAGGCCTTACGTTCAAAGCACTGGAAAATTTAGTATTTACATCCATATGGGGAAGCTCAGCAAGGAAGCTATCATTGACAGCATCAATAAATTTTGTTATATTTATTTGTCAGAAAAATTTGTATTTGTTTCGACGACTAATTTGCTACAAAATAAATGGGTATCTTCGTACAGAAAATAGTTTATACAACCACATAGTATACGTATATTGGGCAAACAAGTGCTATAAGCATGTAACACTTACCATCATTGGAACCATCAAGACCCATCATAATCTTCATTGATGATATAATCTGCTGCGCAATGGGAGGTGACATCGGAAGTGCATAGATTGTTGCAACCGAATTTGCTCGTATATAATTTATAAGCCGCTGAAAAAAACCACTTATGGCATTCACACAGTGTTTATTATGAATAAAGAAGGAAAGATAAGACAGTGAATACAATACTCATAACAACAAAGAAATTTACAGAAATTAAGTAAATTTCGACTACAATCATAGGTTTTTTAGAACCAAAGCTTTACTATTCCGTTCATCTACTCCTTTCGAAAAAATAAAAATAAATTACTACAAAATCTAGTGGCAGAAAAAAATAAAACAGTCTACGTGAGGCCAACATATTAATAGTGCATACTTACCTTGTTACCTGCAATATAACCTCCAGCTGCACTAAAACTTTTAGTGAACGTTCCCATTAGGATATCAACATCATGTGGGTCACAACCCCAATAATCGACAATCCCACGTCCACGTGGACCCATTGCTCCTGTATAGATTAAAAATGGATAAGTCGCATAACGAAATTCAGGACTGCAGATATGTAAAAGCGATAAACGCAAAAAAAGGAAAAAAGTAAAAGATAAGTTGCAATTTCAAACTAAGCTAATACAATTACTTGAAAGAGAAATCTAAATAAATCTATTACGGATGATTTTATTTCGGGAAAAAACGATGTACATTAAGCTGACTGATCTTTAAACAAGAACAAACTATACTGAAAATGAATTAAGCGAAATTTACCGATAGAATGTGCCTCATCAAGATATATATATGCACCGTATTTCTTCTTTAACGCAATAATGGCCGGCAAATTGCATATTGAACCCTCCATGGAATATATTCCTTCCACAATGATCAAAATCTTAGTGAACGGTTTTTTGGTCTTCGAATTACCATACACAATTGCATTACGAATAGCTTCCTCCAAATCAGCCATATCTTCAATAAAAAAGGAATGGCAATTACCTATTATTAAACCGTAAATTTCTCAAGAGAATTAATAATTTTTTAAATGGAAAATCACTAAATCTAAAACTAAAATTGAAAATTGGGACGGTATTTTGATTATAAATTTAGGAGGGATAGACCAATGATTAATTTGTTTTCCTCATATTCATTTGCGCGGGAAATCACGAATGAAGATTCATTGTAAAGTGTTTCCTCTCTACTATTATTATTGAATTCTATCCTTAAAAAGATGATCTGAACTGTAAAATTTTCTGAAATTGGAGAGGAATATGATTCTAGACAAGGAAGCAGATAAAGTGTAGCACATTATCTGGAATTTATAGATAAAAGTGTTTATCTTTTTCTTTTTGAAAAACTACCGTTGTGTTTGAAGATACGGACTGTTGCTCTTGACATTCGACTGCCAAGAATAAGCGATGCATGATTGTATTGATCACTAATTATGATCGAGTTCTGTAATTAGCAATAATATCAGTACAAAAAATCCAATCTGGAACTTCACTGTAGCATGATACATTGTAAAGTTGAATACAATCAAAGTAAAAAAAAAAAAAACAATTACTTCATCAGCTAAACATGGTGTATTCAAAGAATTAGTAGCAAAACCCATACTGAAACATATAGCATCATCGACACCCATAAACTCTGCCACAAGTTTTTCCAGATCACGCTGTGCTTTTGAAAATCCTTAAATATATTTATTTTACTATCATTTCTAACATAATACTATTATTATTCATGTATCATCCAACAACAATAGTGTTTCATATTCAAATCACTCAGATACTAATTATAACAATGAATTCTTAAAATTAAGCCAATTCGAGTTTTAATAGAAAGACACATTTTGCAAATATGCTATTAACTGTTGCAGTGGAAGCACATGAATAATTTAAATGAAATAAGTTTGCTTATTAAACGTTTGAAGGTAGTATGGTGTACTAGTTAGAGAGTGCTATTAAAAGACGAAACATTTTATAATAAACAGTTTTACTATAAATCATGAATCTCAGGACAGCATACTTCAATAAATTACACTTCATGAAACATATTTATGTGGAAAAAATACTATAAGTACATTATACAACTAACTACTCAGATAATCATATCGAAGAATGAGAACAGTAATTAAAGAGAAAATAGCAAATATTTCTACTACGCATAATAAACATGCATGAATATTACCTAACTGTTGGATGGAGCAACATGTGGACAATCCCTGTTCATCGATAACTGCTGCTGCTTCTTTCCCACACAAGCTATTGGTTTCAGCAAAACCCATATAATTATATGATCCAACGTTAATCACTTCTGTTTCAGTTCCTTCGTACCTAATAAATAAGAAAAAATGATTAAATGATTAATTAATTCATGTTATCAAATTTCATTAAAAATACGATTCATAAGTTTCCCTCATACAGTCTCGTATTTTTTGAAAATAAACGGATTCTGGGAAGGCAAATCAGTAAGTATTTCCCTGCCCGAAAAAATAGAAAAATTTACTTGTAAGTCCAGTTGTAGTCTTTAGAACTGCGGTCCAGGAGTTTTACAGTTGCGCCCGGAGCACTACTGATTGGTCGTTCAAAAACATCCCGTACACGCATGTAGCAGTTTCGTTCGTAAATGGCTTCAAATTCTGAGAAAAGTGGCACAAAATCCTAAAAATAGTCGAAAAATATGGAAAGAAGTGATTTTAATCATTCATAAATGAAAAAAAAATTTTTTTTGTTCAACTTTCTATTCATCTACCGAATTTGCTAATTACATTCGAAAAACTAAGCTAACTAACTTTCTGTTCTGGTCTTTCAACAGCCGCAAAATTCTTTTCAATGCCATGCCTTCGAAGCAATTCCCGCAAGAATGCGAAAATCATCAAAACCGTCCAACAAAAGTATACAGAGAGTGAAGTGAAGAAACTTTTCTGGAAAAAAAGAGAGCATTTGTTTTGGAAATTCCAAACATATATTATTAAATATTAAGATTTAAATGCAAACGAACTATTACTACCATTTAGTCATTAAATATTAGAGCAGAAATATCAATATAGTAACTACACAAGAAGACACCGATTAAATTAGTAATGTAATATCCCTTAAGTATTGCGGAAAAATTGCTGCTGAAAATCGTTGCTGCAGTATGCAAAACTATCTTTAAATATATTTTTAAAAAGTATATTTTTACAGGCCAAAAAGCTCATTCCAAAAATGTCGATCTAACAATACAAAATAGAAGGCTTATTGAATTTTGTAATTTGGTAAAGATCAGCTTAGTACTATATTATTTACCCCACTTAACCAAGATATTTAGATTAGAAGTATATTCTTATCAACTGAAGCTAGCGATTACGACAAAAAAAATTGAAATTAGAAAAATTATACTGCTGTTTGTAAATTTCCTATATATTAGGCAAGACGTAAGAATCGCAATTATGTGCTACCAAATCTTACAGGCCACGACAGTGATGAATTATACCTGTTCGGATTCATCTTTGCTGCATCGTCGAAATCTTCCCTCATACTTCGATTTAATAAATCCATTCTGAAATTCCCTTTTAAAAATTTTGTAACAAATGAAATTTGATGATCACAAGAAATACCAAAACTATGCAATAAAATATACGTAGAGAAGATTCGACATAGTTGGACAGCTACAAGTGAAACTTTCAGAAGGAGATAGAATCTCACAATGCTTGTCATTCAGATCAATTTAAGGAATAACCGAACTACCGGTTTGTTATTAAACTGCAGGCAATTACCTTCAACAACTACTTCTGAATGGAAAACTGGTGTTATTCTCAAATTTGTTAACTACTATGAGAACAAACTTATATAGAATTTTCCCGAAAATATAAATGAAATTTAAAAAAATCTTTCAAAAAATATTCCAAAAGCACTTTTGAATTTGAATTAATTTTAAAATTGTATACCCTTCAACGATTTATCAACAATTACATCATACCTGTTGTAGCATCCCAGTTGACATATTACAGTTAGATTCTTCTTCACATCTGTTAATATTCCACGAGTATTCTACGATATCATTAAACGTCTGAGAATACCTGTATATATGCACATATGCATTGATAAACTAATTCATTTAAAAACAAAAAATAAAACTACTGTAATATCAATAATTAATAACTAAATGGCAATCATTACTTAGTAACATTCTTAATGTTTGAATTGTTCCACTTTTTTTCACGAATTTTGAAAAATTTTCAAAAAGGAATTAAGAAAAAAAAAAAAACTTGCTGAAATCAAAAATAATATGTAAATAGCCAATTTCAACAATAAAATGTAATATGAAATGAATCATTATTATTGTCATTAACAAGAACTAAAATGTATTACACATGTTACAGAGAGAGGGATTAATAGGTAAAGAAAAAGGGAGAGGAAAGAAAAAAAAGAAGAGAGAAATGAGAATAAAATCTAAAAAAAAAAAAAAAAAAAAGAAAGGAAAACTTTTAGATTAGATTTTCTTGCTAATGCTTTATTTTCTAAGATGTCGCAAGAAAACAATGAAAATGTTAGAATTCTCTGTGTAATTTTAATGGCGGAAAAATCAAAATTTTGAAAAATTATACTTTTTAGACGATTCCACAAGTGTATTAGTATTGGGAGTCAAGTTTGAAGACTGTAATGCTAATGGACGAACACCATATGGTATCTTCTGTAATGATTCCGATACCTTGGAACATTCCTGACCAGCAACCGGCAATGAATCCAACGTTACCGTTTCATCCATTCAGGATTCAGTTAACCGCCTATAATATGTGAAATTATTCATTCAAATTAATTTGATTGAGCACTTCAAAATTCATTCAGTGTAATCAATGATTAGAATAAGCTTCCAGTATACATGATGATATTATCCGAAAATGAATGATAGTATAGTGCAGAGATCAGGAAAACATTACATTGTTGAGAGATTTGGAAAGCTAAAGTGATAATTTACTGTGGAAGAATTGCTGGAAAATCAATCTGAAAATTCGTGATTGTGAAAAAAGTTGTGAAATATTAGGAAAGATATGGAAATCCGGAATGAGAATGAAATGTTTTAAAAGAAGAAAGATCCGGAATGCATGTGAATATATGAGAAGGAATAATTGAAAAGAAACACTAAATTGGAAAAAGAAAAATATGGAAAAGTTAGAATTTTTTCTTTTTTTTTTTTGATCTTACTAATTCTTTGGCTAATTTCTTTTTCTTTTTTTTTTTTCAATTTCCTTATCTTATAAATTTCAAATTGAGAGCTTTTTAACTTTATTACTATTCTTCAAATAATTTTGAAATTTATCTTTCCGAATATAGTAGCAAATTTCAAAGTAAAAAAAATAAGATTTAAGATAATTTTATATGTAATTATTACGTATTAAATGGTATTTATACAAAGTGATAAACAGATAACGTTTGTAACATAACACGTACGTCAATTGGAAAGGAAATATTAAAGTATAAATGAGAAAGAGAGAGAAAGAGAGAGAAAGAGCATAGTATATGATAATCAATCAAACAGTTTAAAATTTCATTAATAGTACTACAATGGTACATACAGCAAAGCGTAAAGATCATGAAACGCTTCAATGTTTCAAATTTCAACTTTTGTATGATAGCATATGCAGACACAAACAGACAGACAGACACAGATACAGACACACACACATACACACACACACATATGAAATATAGATAGGTGTACATTTATGTCGATAGTATGTGAAATAGGTACCGTCATAGAGACACAAGAAATTGAATGAGTACTTATTGCGCTAAGAATTGATGTTAATCTCAAATGTTCACCTTTGGCCTTTAAATTTGGAGAAGTTACAAAGGGAGAGAGAGAGAGAGAGAGGGAGGGAGAAAGAGAAAGGGAGGAAAAGAGAGAGAGAGCTAATCAGTTAGTTATGTCTTCTTGCATCACATCGTCAACGATATCATTCATATACAACATCTATTGGATCAATGAAATTAAATTGTATAATCATTATCCGACGATTATTTCACAAAAATAACGCTTCTATCACATACTTTAATGTTTACTTATCTTCCATACACCCACTCATATTCTATACGCCCACTCATATCTTATACGCCCACTCACACTCTATACGCCCACTCATATTCTATACGCCCACTCACTCATAAAGAAATATGGAAGGAATGAGTGAGTAAAGTGAAAGAAGTGTGATAATGATTGTTGTTACAAAAGGAATGTGGTTTGATACTACTTGCTTATTCTGTTTTTCTTTTGTTTTTATGATCGATGCAATGAGAGGATTAATGATCGGTTGAAATTGAGCTTTATTTAAGGCTTTAGCAGAGAATAGTTGCTTGATGATGTTACATTTCCGAGAAAATTAATACATTCATTTCGTTCTCGATTTTGCTTAAGTAATAAGCAAAAAAAAAATCATGAATTGAAATGATAAAATTTTTCGACAAATAGCTATGCAGTAAGTGAAGAACAGTAAAAATTTACAATACAAATGTTAAAAATTTCATTGATAATAACAATGTAATATCATTAGCAATATCGAAAATTTACATTTCTCCCGAACCTACTCCTCAAATATTTCAATAGATATAACATGATAATCTATTAATTACTTGTCTGCAAAAAAAATTCAGGATATGATATGTTATCTATTTAAATGAAATCCATTTACAATCGAGCATGAATTTATTAAACTGTTAATGTAATAGTTCGAATTTCTTCTTGACCGAGATCGATTCAATTCATTCGTGATATATTCAGAATTTCTAAGATATCCATGTCAAACAATAAGTTGATGATATATGATAATAACTTTTTAGCATAATGGAAATCTAATTTATATCAAATTTTGAATATAAAATTTAAAGCTATGCGAAGAGAATTATCGATATGGTACATATAGCGTTAAACTTTTCATATTATAAAAGATTTTTGGCACTGATAGAAGAGATATGTATTTATCATGCAATGATATGTACTACACTGTATTCGTTGCTGATCGGATATGCTTCTTGTTCAATGGATGAAATATGATATTACAAGATAGCTAAGTAAGATCGGAATAAGGGATTTGATTAAAATTGAAGTGTAAAATAAATGAAATAAATTCAACTAATCAAAGTAACCTATGAAATTTACAGCGCATCGTATCAATAACGTAATCAATTAATGTTAGCATTAAGAAAAATGAATGAAATGTATTTAAATTCAGGATAATTTAATAAATAAACTTGTTAACGAGGCTTTAGACACATTTTGATACCTTATTGAAGGCATTATCTGTTTTATTAGGTAAAATCTTTTATTAGGTAAAAAAATGAGTAAATCTACTCTGCTTACATTGTAATAAATATTTCGATTATACTTTTCAAAATACATGTTGATAGTATGCTATTTCCTATGATATTAATGTAATCTGTTGGGAAATTTTGACGTGAATGTTTATTTCCTATGGATTTATTATAAATGACACTTAAATGATGTATTTTTTGACTTTTATGTGATGACGTTTCAGCGATTTATTTGCGATTGGCAGAAAAAGAAATATATCACAACATTAGAAACGTCAAATGACACCAAAAGTCAACAATAGAAAGGCACAACCTTGAAGAATCTTCGCCATATTTTACTAATTAAAAAATATGAAGCTAATGGCAGCATAATTAGGCGAAAAATCTTCGACAGCTTAATTAATTTTTAAAAAGAACGAGAAATAAAACTTGAAATTTCACAAAAATTTATTGAAACCGTCCCTTTTCCACTATAACATTTCAGCTATTTTATAATTACAAATTTTCAACAAATTCAATTCAAAACGAGATGAACTGTCTCGCCTTATTACAAATAAAGTTGTGTTGCGCAAAAAAGAAAACAGGTCAGATTCAAGACAAAATTTCGACAGTTAAGAAAAAAAAGAAAGAAAAAAGAAAGTATGGAAAAGGCACAAAGCAAAAGGTATCGTTGGTTAATGCCAATATAAAAAAAAATTGAAGCACAAAATTTCGAATCAAAGATTGACAAAAAAAAAAAAAAAAAAAAAAAAAAAAAAAACTACCAGTAGAAGAAGTTAACGTATTTGACATTTTTTGGCTTCTTCTCAGCATTAGTTTAAATGATAAATTGGAATTGTAATTTGTGCTAAAATTTGTTGATATGATATTTGAAATGATAATAAAAATGATGCTAATGATAAAAGTCAATTAAAGAGGCAATATTTTTAACTAAAAAAATAATTCATTTAAGTTTGATCATTTGAAGCCAAAGAGTGGATTTTTTTTTTTTTTTTTTTCAAAATTCATGTGATAAATTATCTATGAAATTTGTATTTAGTAATATCTAAATATCTAAAATCTAAATACAAATACAGTAATATCTAAATACAAATATCTAAATATATTTGTATTTAGATGAAAGTTTTTAGCTAAAAAGGTTTATTCTATCTTTGAGTTGAAAAAAATCCTAGCAAATCTTGTTTTGTTTTTTATGCAAATTATTAAAAACGGTACCAATTATTGTGATTTTAATTGCAACGAAAATAATGGTGATTTGAAAATAATTTTGCTAAATTTAAAACAATTTAACATTGTAAAATGCTCAGTAATATTCATTATAGGAGATCAATATTCATTTTTTCCCTAACTTATGAAATAATTTGTTTAATGAAAAATGTTAGTTAACAAATTTACATCAAAATTCGAATACCACTTTGCATAATTTTCTTAAATTCAATTCAAGACATGAATTTACCCGATTTTAGAGTGATAAAACGATAAGTGATAAGAAGAGATCATTGATAACATAATACAATATTTCACAATTATAATCTCAATTTATATATCTTCAACTTTTTCGTTTTGTGGACTTTCTGGTATCAATGGCAATAACACTGTATTCGGTTCAGCATGAACTTTTAATTCTTTAGTTGGTTTTCGTAAACGGATAAACTTCTCTCTTACGGTTAAATCATTCGGTAAGGAATCAGCACGGAATGAATTACTAGCATTCTCTTTACAATCATCAGCCGATCCACGGCTTTCGGAAAGCTAAATGATAGTAATTAGTAGGAATAAAAATTTTAAAATGATATTAAAAATCAGAATCGAAAAAAATTCCGATCATTTGCTATTCAAACCAGGAAAGTTTGTCATGAAGCTGTAAAATCAGTTCAACTTCTGAAATAATAATGCTAGCCATAAGTATAATGTAAAGTTATCAATTTCGCTTTTTTTTTTTTTTTTTTTTTGAAAGAATTTCAACGAAAAAGAATGAGAAATTTTCATTTACATGTAGATACAAATGATCTATGAAAAAAAAAAAAATTTTTTTTTTTTTTTTTGGAAATATTGGATGAAAAAGGAAAAGATACCTTTTCTTCAACTTCATAAAAAGCATTCCAAAGTGATAGTATCAGATCGGTGCCGAATAGTACACCGGCATGAATCACAACCATTCGTAACACAAATAAACCATCACATCGTAAATAGCTTCGCACAAATCGATCCACTTCTTTTGCTTTAGCTAAAATTTTATTTTATTTTTTTTTTCAAAAAATGAATTTAACAACAATCATTACAATTATTCATTGTACTTTTATATTTTTGATTTCAAACTAATTATTTTGAAGTAAATAATTCGAGCATTCTATAAAATTTTAATTGACATATATGTTTGTTGAATACGTCATAAAAATAAACGAATTTGATTGTATGTATTTTATTTTTTAGAAAAGATTTTTTAGTTATTTTTTATTATTTTGAAAAATCTTATTATAAAAGATAATAAATTAATAATTTTCTAAAAAATAAAATTTAAAAATAATATTGAATTTCAACACCCAAATAATATTAAAATTTGGAAAGGAAGGAAAAATAATTCAGTGAATATTTAAAATAGTGAATACTTACTATCAGGATCAAATTTCATTTCAGATAATTCCAAATTTTGTGAAATAAACCAGCGGCCAAAACATGGACAAGTAAGGACGATGAACCAATAAAGTAATGATAAAATAGTACAAAGGACAAGGAATGAATACCAAAACCAAAGAAAAACAAATATTTTTTCATTAAACATATTAATAACTAAAACACATTGGACGGAATATCGTTGAATGTTACCAACTTGTCGAACCTCAAAAAAATATTCGAAATTTAATTAAATATTGAAATAAACCACTCTTTTTTTTTTTTTCTCTAATTTTTGAAAAACTTTTTATTTTTTTTTTTCCTGGTAAAATTAGACTAATGTTCAAGAAAAATTAACAAATCTTAAAAAAATATCAATGTTATCAGCTATCAATGATAAAAAGAATATATTTACTAACCGTAAAATCACATACTGAAACACGTGGAAAATAACCGGATGTTGTCCATTCAGTACCATTTACAATATCTCTAATTACATCTAATCCGTACCAACTACTTCCATTTGTTCGTAGAAATCTAAAATTCTACTGACAACAAAAAAAAAAAAAAAAAAAAAAAGTTAATTTGATCAAACATAAACAAAGAATTGAATTAAACAATTTTGATCAAATTTTTAATTAGCCGAAAAAAAGTTTTTGATTTCTTGAATGATTAAAAGAAATCAATGCAATTTGGTATGGAAGTAAAATTAAAATGTAGCTGAATATTGAATTGTATTTTAATTTTTCCTAAATATTAACAAAAATCTGATTGATTTTTTTTTTTTTTCATAATATTGGATTAAATAAAATTCTATTTTTTGAATATAAGAAAAGAAAAAAGAAAACAATTTTACTTGTTAAGTATGCAAAGTTGTAGAATTGCATTAGCAAGATATAATGCTTTGGTAATTAAATACATCAATGAGATGAAAAATGCCGTATAGCGAACATTTAAAAATTTCAACCGTTTATGAACTTCAATTTTTCGTCTGTAAAAATTTGCTATTTCTATCTAAATAATGAATTTGTTAAAAAAATGAAAATAATCCAATTCAGCAAAAAAAAAAAAAAGGCTTAAAGGTCACATGTTAACAGGACTTTAATATCCTTCGATGAAATTTCAAAGCATTTTGCATATGACGCGTTAAAGTTTCAATATTTCGACTTCTTATACTTTCATCAAGATTTGATGGATCCATTGCTTTCTCAACTACTTCATGAATTCGTATTCCTGAAAGGAAAAAAAAAAAAAAGAAAAGAAAATTTTAAATCAAATAATTAGAAAAAAATTATTTACCTCAACAAAAAATCAATAAATTTATATCATTTACTATTATTAATAAAAATTTTTCACAAAAATTAAATCAATATTTACCTGAACTAAATGATAAATAATTCCAAAATACACTTGGTATACGGAAACATGCAGCTTGCAGAAGCAAAAAGAATGGTACCCATTTGTAGTAAGATAATTGTCGTTCCGGTGTATATCTTTCTTCTTCTTTTAATGTTGCTACGTGAACATCCGGTTGTACATAATACGTATCACGTGACCAACAGTAATTTTCTGCATACTGAATTAAAAATTAATAAAGAGATGGAATTAATTTTTGAAAAACCATATGAAATAATTTGAACAATGAAAAGATTGTATTGTTAAGTTGAAATAGATAAAGTTAATAGATTTGTTTAATAAACTGATAATGCTCACTATTACTATATAAAGTTATTATTGTATTAAGAGGTGTACTGCACTGAAATAACATATCATTTGCCTTACAGGAATTCTTTCAAAAAATAATTTTTAATTTAATTTATCATTCTGACATTATTAATTGTTTCGTCCTACATTACAATAAAATTTAAAAAACTTTAAAATGCATCTTTTTTTTTTTTTTTTTAAATTCCAAAATAAAGCACTTGTTCCCATGATCCAGGAAATTTGTTTGGAAACATGCACTCCAATGGTCGACCACCAAATTGCTTGAAACTTATCAATACAGCAAATGCAAGCAGAATATTACTACTGTAAAGGTAATGCAACCGATCGGTAGCATCATCGTCCTGTTTCGGTGATAAATACCGAACCATTGAAATTAGCGATTCGATCATCATCTTTTAGTACACCTGTTTCACTTATTACTGTGCCACAAAATTAAAACGTTAACGATCGTTATCGATAACTAGAAATTTTAAGTAAATTTTTAACTTTTATGAAACAAAAAACGAAATCATTTTCGGAACAGAAATATCGGTTAAAAAAAAAAAAAAATCAATAAATAAACAAACATATAAATGAGCTAAATAAGTTGGATTAATTTAGAAATAATTAATTAGCACTCATAAAAGATTCACAATATTATCTTCTCTTCTTCAATATTCTTTTTTACTTTTGCATTTCCTGTTAAAACATAAGACAATGAACATTGTAAATTGGAATACTTCTCCAACATTTGTTACATTTGTTAAGAAACAATTGTAAAAGTTTTTGTTTCTATTTTTTAAAAAAATAGAATTAACAAAAATTTCGACATGCAAAAAAAAAAAAAAAAAAATTAGAAATAGTAGAAAATTAATCGATTTTGTTTATGTTTTAAGCATTGTAATCATTGAATGTTATGTAAATTATTTCCTACAACTTTTCATTTAATAATAATGCATCGATAAAAGAATATATTTCGAATAATACTCTATTTTTTGATATAAATTTTATTGAAAACAATTTTCTCTTTTATGATTGATTGAAAAAGAATTGGTTAAATTAAAATTGATCGAAATGATCAATATAATAGGAGAAATCAATTCCATTACCTTTACCTTCCATGCATGCGTATTCGAAATATAAACAACATTGTTGATAATTAGTTATTAATGTTTTCAATTGCCCTTATGAATCATAGTTTATACTGATAGAAATTGAAATTCAAGCTGTGATGATAAAGATACAATTTGATGGTACTGGTTTTATCGCAATCCATATGAGAGAGAGGAATAGTTGAATCTATCATGCAAAACAAAATTATCATCTTGTTGATAACTAGTAAACAACTTGAATTTTGCTAAGTGATATTCAAAAGTTTCGGAAGATTGTACATGAACGTCCTAAAAAGTGAGGACTGAAAATCGAAATAGGTAATTTAGGATAGATGTATATGCATAAATTGAATTGAACCGAATTATTAATCAATTAAAAAAACTTCTGCTACAGTGTATGGAAATTCCACAATTCTTGAAAATATCACACACATATATCATCATCGATTAGAATTAAATTAATTTTGTAAATCAAATTTCAGCTTATTCATAATTAAATTGTTTAAAAATTGTCAATTAGAATTACTTTAACTTGAATAGAGGAAAAGTTAACTGTTACAATTTTAAAAGCATTATGAAAATCTATCATATTGTCAAATTTTAGCACTTTAATTAAATGACTTCCCTTTTGAACAAAAAAAAAAAAGTTTACAGTTAAGAACGAACAAATGTCCTAAGCAAATGAATAGCAGAAAAATGGAAAAGCCAATCAATTTTTGATGTAAGCAACTGTTTTCTCGTAGTTTAACAAATCGTATTTTTCAATGATTGAATTGTTTAGGATATAAGTGTCGTATTTTTGGCAGAAAAAAAAAAAGCCCCCTACATTATAGTGATCATATGATAGCCTAATTGATAAATATTGCAATAAATTTGGTTATATTGGTAATATCTATTCGTAATCATTCAAAAATTTCAAAATTACTTATTAACAATTACAATTTTAATCGTTTTTTGAATTATCATTATCATCAACAACAAAAAGATAATTTTAAACAAAAATAACAATAAATTCAATATAAATTTTCATAAAAATAGCAATAAATCAAATCTGTGATTTAATGATTTTTTCCTCTTTTTTTTTTTTTCTTTTGAAAAAATAATAGAGAAATGGAAAAGAAGCGGAAGAAAAATTTTTGGAAATTTTAAAAATTTAATGTATTAAAAAATTATTATTTGAAAAAAAAAAAGAAAAAAAACTGCAAAATTCTAATGTGATAAAAATGATGATTGGACCAGCTTGCAAAGCAAGCAATAAGCGCATCTGTCTTGCTTACTTGCACTCGTTCCTGTCAAAAAGCATTTTAAAAGTAGAAAAAAAAAGAAAAAAAGAAGGAGGAAAAAAAGATTGAAATCATAATGAAGAGAGGGATATAGCAATTAAAATCAAAATATGAACTAAATAAATTATTTGAATAATTAGAATGGAATATTTTTTCCCTTTTTGTTTAACGATTAAATTGAAAATTTCAAAATTTTAAATTTCACTAGACACTTCGTTGAAATATGATATCGAATGGGAATAATAATAATAGCAAATCAGAAGAAATTATAGTCTAATGATCAATTTTAATTTTTTGATGATAAATTTTAATTTGAAAAAAATAAGCTAAATAATTGAAACAGTTTGAGGATACATTCGCATTGTTAATTGTTAAACTTTTTTCGGAAACTTAATTTATATCTGTACAATCGTATCATTAACATTAAGATAGGATAACATATATTCGAAACGGTACTAACAGAGCAATTTAACCGGAACCGGATTGGATGAAATATTTTCAAGAATTTCGATATGAAACAGCAGAAAAAGAAAAAGAGGATGTAAAGTAAAAGGGGCAAATGAATTAAAGATGGAACACATATCATTCTTAGCTCTTCAAATGAACGGATAATTCGTCCTTTCAACAATTTTGAAGCAAAGCAACAAAAAAAAAGCTGAAATGTTGTAATAGAATCTTTCATTCTATTCTATCCTATTCTATTCCTATTCTATTCTATTCCATTCTATTTTCAAAACATCAATTTGAGTTATTTATGAAAACAGCTACTACTTCCGATTTTCATTTTATGATGATAATTCCACCTGAAAAAAAAAAAAAAAAATACGATAAATGTTAGCAATAAATAGATTTAGTTCTTAATTTTCTTTCTCTCACGATCGCTCTTTCTCTTTTCTTCTCTTACTAATTATTTAATAAATTTAAATTAATAAAATCATAATAATATTAGAAGCTATTTATAACTTTTATCTACTATATCATACTTACTAAGGAAGTGAATATTTTCATTTAAAATTCCAATGGATAATTATTGTTAATTTAAGTTAATTTTAAATACTTTTTTTGTAAAATAAGAATTGATGATTTATGGGAAAAATTGAACAATATTTAACAAGAGCAAAGATTGAGAATTACTTTTTCGATATTATTTGCCATACCACTTATCTACATACCATCATCATCATCATCATCATCAATAGTTTATAGAATTACTTCAACACTAATATCATTAATGATCATTTTAGATGATACTAATAATAACTTCAATTAATTTAACAAAATGATATATGATGATAAAATATGATAGGAAAAATAACGATAGTGATAGTATCAAAGAATGTAAATAATACAAATAGAGTGGAACGATGAAATGTTTGAACGGTTGATGGCCATATCTGTAATAATATTTCGAGATCGATATAAGTCATTGATGCACCCAAAATTCTCTTTCAACATATGCTCCGATCATCGAATTAGTCATTCATTCAGGTATTGAAGAATGGAATGTTCAATGAAATGATATTATTAGTATTTATAAAGGTAGAAAGTTGATACTAACTTATTGATTTTGTAATAATTTTACAGTAATAATAATATTAAATTATTACTAATAAAGAAAGAGGATATGACAAGATGTGAATATCATGATAAATCATATGAATGTTTAATAATTATAAAATCATTGAAATATTTCATTAGTCTCAATTATTTTCCAATAATTGATAGATATTTATGAAAAAAAGAATAATAATATTAAATTATTACTAATAAAGAAAGAGGATATGACAGGATGTGAATATCATGATAAATCATATGAATGTTTAATAATCATAAAATCATTGAAATATTTCATTAGTCTTAATTATTTTCCAATAATTGATAGATATTTATGAAAAAAAAGAAAAAAAAAAAAAAAAAGTAGACTGAATAATAATTTGATACGATTCATAATATATGTTAATATAATGAATAGAAATGAAATGAATTAATAAAATTAATCTACTAATTACCTAATTAATATGTTAATTGGAAAATTTATTTAACCAATCATCATTTTTTGAATTTAATGCAGTACACTTCTCAATACTAATTAAATATTAAATTTCCGGAAAAAACAACTAACCGTAACCCATGAATTAGGAAAACGTATTGGTAGCATACATTCAATTGCATTTCCATCGAACATTTTCCATGCTGTTATAGTACTTGCCGCAATTAGTAAATTTGTTGTTAAAAAATAATGCAAACAATCGATGCTATCTTCGCCATGTTTTAAATTAATTATTTTAAACGATTTTAATAATATTTCAATTGACATATCCAATTATACACTGAAAGATTATTGAGAAGAATACATTTTAATTATATTTGATAAAAAGTGAAAATTGGAATAAATTCTCTTAAATTAAAATTCTTTCACATTACATCAAATGTATCAAAATCTAAGACTAATTAAGCAAACCTATGATTCTTTTTTTTTTCTTTTTGTTTTAGCTATTATAAATATTTGATAAAATTTGAAAAATAGGAAATTTGTATGTATGCAATATGAAATATGTCAAAAATGTTAGTAACATTTTTCTTAACTTTAACGCGCATTTTATAATAAGATAAAGATTTAGAGTAACATTTTCTTATCTCATAAAATCAGCGTTCTTCTAAAATAATTCAGAAAAAATTTGGAAATGAGAAATTTTAGTACCAGAAAAAAAAAAAAAAAAAAAGGACAAAATTGCTGTAAAATCCTCATTTTCTTTTATCACTGAAATATTTGAAAGAAAATTTAACTCAGTTAATCTTTTACATCATCCACATATAAATAATTTTATAGCATATGAAAATAAAAATAAAAAAAAAAATGATAAGAAAAATTTATGTAAAGGTTGAATTGGAAAATATTATTCAAACAAAATTAAAATAAAAAATAGATCTATCAAAAAAATGGGACGAAAATTTTTTTTTTTTTTTGGGAAATATTTCACAGACAAATAATTGTTAATTATATTAAATACAATCTGTTTAAAAATATTTCAAATTATTGTAAATTATAATCATTCCTACCTAATGCTAATAACAATAACACAATAAAAGAAGAAAACAAAAAAAAAAAAAAAAAAAGAAAAAGAAAATGAAATTCTAATAGGTATAAATATAATGATTTAACAGTGATCATTTTAAATGAAAAAATTAAATAAATTCAAGAAATTTTTGAAAACAGCATCATATTATGTTTTGGAAATGAATGTCGTATGAATGATATAAAATCAATCATAACGTTCATTTCCTGTTTCTCTTCTCTACATACCTGTAATATTTATCCTACTCTTTACAGTTTGTACAATTAACAATCAACAATTTTGTAAAAAAAAAATAAAATTATCGATCAATTTTTGTCCTTTCATTTCAATTTCTGTCCTTTTTTCATCTTCTCATTTCAACTTTTTCTTTTTTTTTTTTTTTTGTTTTGTATTTTTTCCAACCCCTTTAAAAAATACAATCGATAAAATTTTTCAAAATATTTATCAAATTACTTTGTTCACGTATTTTTTTTTCTTTTTTTATTATGCTAACGGACGTAAATTGTCTTTTCTTCATTCTTTTTTTTATCGATGAATTTTAAATGATAACCATTAAAAAACATTTTGAAATGTTGAATGTGAAATGAGGCATTTTGCTCTCAAATCATTTTCTCCTTTCCTAAACGGAAAAAAAAATTACAAGTCGATGTTAATCGTAAAAATTACTCATCACATATTCATTTTTCCAAAATTTCTCTGTATTTTTTATTTAGCAAAATATATACATTACCATTTCCCATGATAATATTTTCCATAAGGATGTTGTGTTTTCATGTTTCGCTTTAAAATTTCTACAAAGAATCAACAATATACCAACAAATCCAGAAATATTATTAATTTTTCCGTCTATTTATTGAAATGTACGTATTTGAGTTCGTGTCAGATTCAAAAATGTTACGTAAAATATTGCTAAAATTTATTTCATCTTCAACAATCTCTGCATTATGATAGTCATAGTGTTAAGTTAAAAATGATGCGAATTCACCGTGTTGTAAATGTGTGGGATCAGATGCAACAACGAATCAACTGTTTATGTATCACATACTTTGCTTATTACACATAAATTATTTCACTGATTGTATAATGAAAATTATGAGAGAGGAATAAGAAATCATTGATTGAAAATTTAAATTGAAGTGCAGCGAATGAACAACAGAAAACATATATAGCGGCTTAGAAAGAGAAAATTCTAAAGCAATCTGGAAATTTTCCGAAATTTTCGTTATTAGAAATTAGGAATTATACAAATTTCTTATCGCAAGAATGCATCAACTAGTTAATTCTTCTCCCCATGTGGTAACTCGTTAACCGATTCATTGCTATTCAGAACACGTATTAAAATATTATCAGCAATAAGTGTTGATAATAAATAAGGTATTTGGCGAAAACGCGAAATAAAGGAAATAGCTCTATTAAAGAGAAAAAGATACAGGACAATTTTAGTCTACAATATTCGTTTCGAACAAAAAAGAAAATCCAGTTATGATTAATTTGAAAATACGAAATATTGTTTTTTGGAAAGTAACTTTTCTGCACATCTACTACTTTCACAGACTGAAACAAGTTATTTCCATGGTAGCAATTCGATATTTACCAAAAGTTCGGAATCCAGTGTCTCATACACACACCATGGACCCGTAAGAATCTAAAATGTTTTCGAAGCTGATCCAGACCTTAACTTGTTTCACCCATGTGGTAAAATCAATCAAAAAACGCATTAATATCTTATATTATAAAAATAATAAAATGATTTTCCTGGAAACAAACAGAAAATAAAACCATTCCAAGACAAAAGAAGAGGAAGGCAATAAGACCCAAAAGATTATATCCCACAAATGTATAAATGATGAAAAGAAGTCATACTCACCTTGTTCAATCAAATTAAAGTTCGTCCTTCATTTTGGAGAAATAAGTGTTCCTATGAATTTCATAAATTCTACAAAGAGTTCAATAAATTAAGTTCTTAATTCATGCCTAAGAAAGAGAACTGCAGTTCAGGGGCATATTTTGGAATGTGAAGAGCGAAAGGTTTCAATTGTATGTGGACTCGGGAATCAGGCATTAGGCGATCCGAAACAAAAAAACAAATTTCAAAACTGGTTATTCAGAATAGTCCGTGAATTTTGGTGAGGTTAGTCAAGTTATATTACACATTTCTTACTCTCAACAATTGTACACAGCACTGTTTGAAGTGAATGGCTGTATGAGACCAAAAATTTGGTTCAAATTCTCCCCGTTCACTACAACCATAAACTCGTTCAGGAATCTAATGTAGGATACATGGGATCTTCTTCACGTTTAGATGGCGGAATCAAATGCTTCGGCAGTTCAGTTGGCAATTCGTGCCCTGAAAATGAATACGTATTGTTGAACAATGGATTAGAGTAAAACAAAAAGAAAATTTTAGATCAAAAATTACAGAAATAAGCTTCTTATTCTCATTTGCCCTCTTCATATTAATTTCATCTTTATTCCAAATCCCCGCTAATTGCAAAACAGTTGGTAACCACTAGTACATATTTCGCTGATAATTCGAATATGAAACTTAATTTTATGCAGAATGTAATCATAAAAGCTGACCTTCAAGTTTCAAATTGATTAAATAGTTAGCAAGAGCAAATTCATCACTATCCAGCATCCCGTCTTTGTCAACATCTGATAGCTTCCATATTTTACCCAATACAGCATTTGGCAATTTCGATTTGACCATATGTTCCTTTGCTGCTCGACCTTAATAAAGTATCTCATTCAAATAATGTAAAGGGCAATTTATTCACTTTATACAAATCCTGCGATTGAAACAAAATAGATGAAGCTGATGCACAAATCAATCAGCACTTCATGACATGCAAAAAGTATGCTCTTTCATGTAACAATTATGGATAACTTATTTTTTTTGCATGCACTAAAATATTGAAGCGAAAGCTGGAAAAATCTAGAATCACCTGTTATTTTTCCATCTACAGGATCCAAACTATCAAACATTTCATCCGCTTTGTATCTTTCTCGCGCTACCACCCAACCGCATTCATTAGCACCCTTATCGAAACCTTCTCCTTTACCAAAACCAAAGGGAGTTTCTGATTCAACAGCTTGGTCAAAAGCACCACCATGAACCTAAATAAAAAACAATGTTGTTTCATACATTATTGGACATAAACAAAACGAACAACTTATACATCGTATCGTAGACAAAACACTTTATATCATAGATTGTTCTTTAACAAAGTTGAAATAAAACAAAAATCAACCTCTGCCTGATGAGGTTGAGGCAAACCGTTTGTAATTGAAGCATTCTCCTCTTTTGGAATTTGAGCCATTAATCGAGCTGGAAAGTTTTTATGGTTACAAAACGTTTATCAAAGAATCGGTTTTATTGATAAATACAATTTCTGCTTCTTTAATGAAGGATGTGTAGCAGAATATGCAATTCGTTGCTTAAGATACTAGAAATTACAGAAGTTTTCCTGGACGCGAATAGTGTATTGAAAAATTAAATAAAGCCTAGCATCCGTTAGAAATATTTTATTCACTAGTCAATAGCAGCCAGAATCGCTCGAGATTTTTTCTTTTAATGCATCAAACTGCATACCAATATCAGAAGCAAGCATTCCATCAACAACATCCAGCAATTTTGGCTTAATTGGATTGAATTTGGTGAAATCATAATCCGGTAAATGTTCACGCATTTTGTTGATATCCGGAAAATCGCCTGCCGAAATATTATGTTCACGCTGAAACAAAGAAAGTAACGACATCATTCTGCATCATAAAAAGACAAAAAATTTTAAAGCATTAACGTTAATCATGACGTAAAAAGAAATTTGGGCTTACCATGAAAGAAACCGAAATTAAATCTGAAAATTAGTATCTAAAATGAGGAAAAAACATAAAAGTTACTAAGATTCTATAAATCGGAAGAAACAACATAATATTATTAGGAATCCAGTGAAACATGAATCGGAGACACACCTGTAGTTGCTCAAATATTTTGTCAAGATTTTGAATAAGCTCCTTCTTTTTTTTCTCCTTACCAATCATTGAAGGCATTTGTTTGCGCAATTCTGCGATGATAAATGCATGCACCTGAAACAATTAACTGTCTGGAAAATATAAGAATTGGTGAAAAATAAAATGGTAAAAATATATGAAAATGATACCCTCAAAAATGTTTAACTAACAAAGAAAGCTATCCAACAAGGTGAGACTGAATGAAAAAGACTTCATTCTCAGAAAAAAAGAAAAAACAAATGAAAAAAGAAACTAAACCTTAGCAAGTCTAGCCCGTTTGATAAGATCATTGAGTTTTCTTAATGCTGCATTTCTTGGCAAAGCTTGCAAATCGGCGAATAAATCATGTTGCTCATCTTGGAAAAGCCTTCGATTTATGTCGTAATGCAAAGGATGATCCCAGAATGTACCAATATATACTCGTGATACTTCCGGTGTTTTAAATACCTGTAAATCAAAGTAATGTTCGTTAAGGTCGTTCTCACGACTAACCATATCTTACAGATATCACAATTTAGGAAAACTAATTAAGACAAAATTTGAATTGGTAGGATGTTTTCTTAGACGTATTCAAAATTGACGAAATCTCTACCTTTCCCAAGGACCACATCAGTGCTCCGTAAACACGCATTAATTGCTGATGATCGACCATATCAGACTTGTTCAAAACAATTCTAATCTTGTCCTCATTTCCTGAAATAACCCACAATCTGGGAAAATATCCCATTTTCTTCTTTATCGTTTGAAAATCACCACCCTTATCGCAGATCCTATATGAGTGTGGTCAGTGGAAAATACTTATAGTTACTGTACAGCAAGGGCTAAAGAGAGTAAATGATAGCGAAATATTGAAGTGTGAATACCTGAGAGTGCTTCGATGCAACGTTTGAACTCATCTGAAATGTCTAACTTATGAGCATCGAATAACAAAATAATACGATCTACACGCTCCGCAAACCATTCCAGAACGCCTGTGAAGTCATATCCTCGATCAATCCTGCAGAAAAATTTCTAATTTTATCTTTACTTATATCCCATTTATATCGACGCACACTGAATAGTCTCTTGAAAATATATGGTATTATCACAAATTTGTCATCTCTTGTAACTAAAAATATTAGAAAACCAAAAAATCTGAGTCGTTTGGTTATTTTGTCCTTTTAATTTTTTGAAAGAAAATTTTAATTTGCAATTTTTTGAATTAAGAACATCATTCGGAATCATGTGCTGATTGTTTATGGTATCCTTGCTGTTAAATAAGTGAAAGAAGTGGATAAATGACTAACACTGATAATTTATTTCGGGCAACTAATGCTTGGCCATGTCAAACCACACATTACTACGAATATCTTGGCATTTATCTAAGCAACCCTACAGTTTCAATAAGCAAACATCTCGTCTTCATCCTATATTTCTGCATGCAGATCAATATATAGGTTTACCCCAAAATATTAAAATCTATTAAAATCGCAAAAGTACTGCACATCGTATGTGCGAATAGAACAAAGGCTTCACGTCACATTAACATGATTATCTTGTCAAATAATACAATTAACAATAACCAATAATCATACCTCTGCTTTTCTCCACTCAGTATTCCAGGTGTATCCACAATGGTAACACTTTTCAGCACTTCATTATTCAGCGTTGAACATTGGAATCGATTGAGAAATGCATTTCCGAATCTGGAAGAGTAGAAAATGTAACTTTCTATGGAAATTCAAGAATTATCAGCTGATAAGTGCTTATAATATATGGAAATTCTAAATAAATCTTCATCAAACCAACCATTTTCTAATAAAATATAGTTTGGTTTGATGTGTTAATCTTTGTTTTGCACCGTAAAACTAAGTGATGTAAGTTCCAACAAAGTGAAAAAGTAAAAAGTGAGTAAAGCAGCTACAATAAGGAAATCCAAACCTGTAGAAATTATGTCCAGACAACAAAAAGATCAGTGCTGATTAAAATCAAACATACCTGCTCAATGCCCTGAACTGTTTCTTAGAATCAACAACAAGCGCATTGCCAGGGATCGAGCCAACATCTTCACCCCACATTACAGCAATGAATCGATCAGTTGTTGGTTCAGGTCCTATCCTGATTCCTGGGAAGTCTTCTTCTAATAAGTATCGGATAAATGTTGTTTTTCCTGTTGAATACTGCCCTACTAGAAGTATCATTGGCTTGGCATCAAAGTCGGGATCATCTGAAGTAAAGAAATGCAAAATGAATGTGATTCTAGAATTTGAGAACTAGTAATTTTGTTACATGTTTATCATCAACAACAAATTCTCGATTTACAATTAATAAATAAGCATCCGGATGCATCCCAATGATAAATGTAAAAGTGGGACATAGTTCCCCAAACAGTTTCATAGGCTTCCTTAATAAAAAGAAATATGAAACAACTAGTTTTATTATCCCTTTCATTTTCACAAAAATGAAAATTGTAAGCATTATCTCAATATAAGCAGAAGATAAATATACAATGTTATTCATTTTTCTTTAGTTCCCCGCCTTCCTCTCTTTTAATATTCCTTCTCTTACTTAAAAGTCCCCACTATTTTACCGAATAAATAAATACACTATCATGACAAAGTAGCATAGTCAAAGTGATAACAGTAAGTCAAGAGATAAAAAAAAAAAAAACACACTCACCAAGTGCTGGTGAATGAAAATCATGGAATCTATAATATTCTTCCAATGGTAGCAATTTTTGTTTGTAAATCTTTCGTAATCCATCGCTGACAGTTTCGAGAACCTGTTTGAGATGTTTGTTAAATTTAGGTCGCATGGTATTATCAGCAGCAGTGCTATTAGTAGTAGATGTACTAAAAGCTGGCATATGGTAGCACAAACTGTATATTGCAGCAATATCTCGCTCACTTACAAGTAAATACTTCCACAGATACTTGGAGAGGAGAGGAAAGGGGTTGAATTCGATAATCCAAAAATGGCCGTACAGCTCTCGACCTGTTCCTCTGTTCTTTCATACGCCGTTTCCCCTCCTCTTCATCCTTCTTACCATTTAAAACAAGTACAGGTGGACGACAATCAATTCTTTTTTCCCCGTTTCAGAAAATTCGAATGTTGCAGCTGTGTGTTAATTTGCGAACATTATTAATAAGAAATTCATACTGACACATATCTGTACCGAGTGTTTCGTTTTCCTATGTGCTTTTTTTTTTCGCTTTCATCCATTTAATTTATTATGCGAAAATTCTCATCAGATTATACAAATCAGGGAGTTTGATATGTGTGCTAAGAATCATTTCACATTTCATCACATTATGATGTTTCACTGGGAAGTATTCTAAGTACATAACAAAGAGCAATACAAAATGTCAAGCGAAGCCTATAGAAGGAAATGAAATAGTGCACCTATAAATCAAATAAAACTAAAAAGTTAGAGCACGACAAATAGCAGGAAAAAAAACGAAACATCGCTACGAGTAAAAATGCAAGTTAAGATTTTCTAACGGTGAATGCCTTATTTAATGCTGTGATTAGAAACAGAAAAGTTTCACCTCTATAAAACCACAATAAATAGGAATAGAAAATAAAGATAAGCCCACTTTTAATATTATTTTTATTCTACCTAAAATTAATACGTACTGTGTTCTCTTCCATGACAAAAATTCATGAAATTTCCACTTTAAGAAATGGCAAAATTGGAAAAAGATTCATAACACTGCTCGAACAACATCATAATTATGAAAGCAAAAACTTCTACACTAACATAACTGGGAATCAACAACATATTTCTTCTTTTTAAAATCCTTCTCATCTTAATCTAAAAACTGTCAAGAATGATGAACGAATTCGAGGAAAAAGATTAAAATATTCAAAGCTAACCTCTTGTTGTTTCTTTTTTGATGAATCACCGCCAATCCACGAAAACATCTTCCGTGGTCGAATGTGCTCTGCTAACGCACTACCTGGAAAATAACATCATTTTTTGTCTTAGTTTATATCCAATTACTCATCCACACCAACGAATAAACAACGTGAAAATAAATACTGCTTTGCTAAAAGTTTTGAAAAAAATAAAGAAAAAAAAGAGTGACTACATAAATCACGGAACAAAGTATAGGAAAATGATTGAATATTGAAAAAATCCATCACTGATAAGTCAATCAACGATTTAACCTTACTTCTCATCACATTTAAAGTTAGGCAAGTATTTTTCTAAATACTTAGCAAAAATCGATAAAAATTCATCAGGAAACTATTTCAGCATAATAGTAAAACAATTAATATCGCATTTTTAATTACTCCCCAATGTAAACTAAGAAATGTCAGAAAGTTCGACCTCAAAGTCATAGCCTTAATTCCTACATGTGTTCCACGTATGTTCACATGCCAGTTTGAAATTCAATTGATTTCCAGCGAATTTGCGAAACCAATAGCAGTAACAGTAAGGAAAGAGTAAATGAAATACTGTTAATGTTTGAAGTTGGTAGTTTAATTCATGGAAATATTTCGTGGAATTTCCACAAAATTAGTGAATTTCCAATCAGTAGCAAATAAACGAATGGGTTACTCATAATCAAATGATCAAAATCTCTAACTGAATGAATAATTGGAAACTTAACTGGTTAATCAAACAGTGGATTTTTTTTTTAATACCACATGAATTTCTTTTACAGGAATTACATTTTTAAAAGTGACCTCACACGTTTGGTTAAGCCATGATAGTATATTCAAGTGTTATTCAGGATAAAATGGAGACGATCTCAAGAGAGTTTGCGAAATTTCTGGAACATAAAATTCTCTGTTAAAAATAAAGGTAGTAGTTTAGCAGAAATTTACCTCTGGTTGCGTCAAAATGTTAGTTTTTTTTTTTTTTTTTTCCGGGCAAAAACCTCAGAATCAGTGTGCTCTTTCGGATAGAATGAAATATTTGACTGAAAACAGAGCTCAAGTTTGACTTCATAAAAGGTTTTCTAAACTTTCCCGGTAACTTTCTCACAATTATCAGCATTTTTTAAAGATTCCAGAAATCAGTAATAAAGATCGAAAATCGGCTATGTCAAAAGGATTCTGAGAGGTACAAAAATTACTAGATAAGACGCCAAAGAATTCGAGGTGTTATGAGTATTACCATATTTTAGAATTGTTGAAGACTTGATGACAAACTCGCTGAACCATATCTTCGTAACAAAATTTTATTGAAAAGTACTTTCTCTATCTACGAAATATAAGAGCATCGACATAAATAAATAAATAATATATAAAGCATTCACTAAACAGAAGAATGAATCATCCCAGCAACTATCATTACTTAAAATAAAAGAGAAGGGCGAAGTTTCGCAATAATTTTACTGAAAGTTCCGAGAATCTGTAGATTCGAATGGTAATAGAAAATTACTGTATCCAAAATAGGACATAAACAATGAGTTACGAAAATCTCATAGGGTTAGAAAACTAATCAAACATAAATGTTTGTAAATGTGTATTCATAGTAGCGTCAAGTTGTGAAATTCACATGGAATGAGAAGGTTAGAGTGATAAAATGCGATTGTAAACAAAATTGAGAACAATAATAATCGAGTCATCAGTATGAGAGTCTAACTTTTCGTAGTAGCGCTTTTTTTTTTTTTTTTTCCCCCGGGAATCTTACACAAAAAAGAAATGTTTGTTCAAAATTTAATTATTCGTTACAATGAATGATTCGTATATAACATTCTTGATTGATTTCGAAAAAAAGAAAAAAAAAAAAAACAGCTAAAGATCAAAGATAAAAAAAAACTTGAACATTTGAAAATGAACGAAAATAAGAAATTTTTATGAAAATTACACATGAAATATTCGTTAAAAATAATAAAAGTTTAAAGTTCATTAATGTAAAGTTAATTGTCTTCTTTGATCACAAATGACACAAATTGATACGAATAATTAAACGGATAGATGTTAACAATCGGATCAGATAAGCTTAATAGATGCTAACAATCGGATCAGATAAGCTCAATAGATGTTAACAATCGGATCAGATAAGCTCAATAGATGTTAACAATCGGATCAGATAAGTTCAATAGATGTTAACAATCGGATCAGATAAGTTCAATCTAATTTTAACCCACGTAAAAAAAACTACCCAACCTCACCTTACGTCATTCCACCAAACATATTTCAGTCCAAATCTAAAAAACTAATAATTTGAAACCAAAACCAAACATCGTTGCACAAAGATGTCACGAAGCAAATTTATTTTTCTATCATTGAAGAAATTTCGAGAGTGTATGGAATATATAGAGAGAGAAGCAATAACAGAGGAATGATATATGATGAGATATGTATTTTTGAGGATAATCAGGTAACGATACATTGTGAAATAGAATTAATCAGTGATTGAAAAGCGAAAAGAGAAAAGAGTGAGATAGCAGAGAGTAGAAGAATTATTAATGATTGGAAGAAAGGAAAGATTATTGAATTGGTAAGGATGAGAAAATTGGCTTAATGAATGGAAAAGAATGAGAGAATGGGAGAAAATGTATGCATGATAGTGTTAGCAGAGATTGAGAGTATGCTATTTTCAATTTTCTCAGTTTATTTTATGCAAAAATATACAAATGCTATGAATTGTAACGTATAAATTTGCAAATTTTGATACTAAAAGATACAAAATTTTTGAATTATATGTTAAAAAAAAGTGAAATGTTTTAATTGAATTTGTAGTAATTTTGATACAATTTTGTTCGTTGTAATAAGTTTTATTATTTTGAATGGAAAAGAATGAGAGAATGGGAGAAAATGTATGCATGATAGTGTTAGCAGAGATTGAGAGTATGCTATTTTCAACTTTCTCAGTTTATTTTATGCAAAATATACATGAAGAAAACAATTTGTAATAAATTTCGAGGATGAAAAAAAAAAAAATGAAAGATAAATTATTCCATATGTTGAAATATGTTATAAATAATTAATATGAACATTGAAATTGATCATTTTGTATGGAGTATAAGTTAATTTGATTAAAAATTAACTAATCTAAAATAATTTTATGATTTATTTTTTAAGCATATACAACTTTTATTATTGGAAAGAATGTTGAAAAATGTAAGTGCGTAAAAATATGCTAATTTTACAATTTAATACTTCATGTTACTAAGCATAATCACAAAATATTCATTAAATATAAATGAATCATACAATTTCTATATTATTAGGTAATTAATCTCTAAGTAATGTGATAGTTATACATATATTTTTATTATTTACATTTTCTCGGATATGGGAATTACGTAAACATCCGTAATGTAATATGTTATAAAAATATTAAAATATCAAGCATTTGTAAGTTAGAAAATTTCAGAATATTAAATACGTAAAAAGTAATTATTATGACGTAAGTGATTGTAACAACCGTATAAAACATTTACTGAAATATTTCATTAATCCATATCTGTATAATTAAATTTGCTAATTTAGTTCTTTTACTTCAATATAGTGTCAATCTTTTTTCTTTTCCACTCTCTTTTTCATCCATTCTTCGAGTATTACAATTTTTAGAAAAAAAATTTGAATTATTTGGACTTTGAGTAAAAAAATTGTGCTAATATCAATTGGTTAATGATTCATTTAAAAAATTTTTTGACAGCAATAAAAAGTCAATTTAAGAACTACCAAATGAGCACAATGCAAAATCTTTAAATCAAATTGATTTGTTTGGTCGTTTAATAGGTAGATAGATAAAGTTGTTAAAAAAATTTCAAAGAGTTAAAGTAAACAAAACTCTCACGAATATCCATTGTTAACATTTCCTTGTCAATTATTTCTTTTTTTTTGATACATTCTTTACGAATTTTAACGTAAAATATATTCACGAATAGTCACATTTCTCATCGTATTCTTATTACTAATATAGTTGAGAAACTTTAGAAACTATTGCAATAGCTGTCAAATATAACTGAGAAAGTTTCAATAATTTTGAAAAATGTAAACACTGAGATGGATAAAGACATCAGCTTAATCTAATATAACTTGATGAAATAGCAAGTTAGTCTAGCAGACTTTATTATTCGAGAAATGTCTAACAACGAATAACACTACTAAATATTACTAATAACAATGATTAATAACAATAAAAACTGATAATAGTAACAACAACAAGTTAGCAATAACAATAATAACTTATAATAATAATAGTAATAATATTAATGATAATAGTTAATAACATAACAATAATAACTGATAATAATAATAGTAATAATAATAATAATAATAATAACAATAATAATGATAATAATAATAATAATAATAATAATAATAATAATAATAATAATAATAATAATAATAATAATAATAATAATAATAATAATAATAATAATAATAATAATAATAATAA